>CM077151.1:116775448-116884018 GCA_039583875.1 Platanthera guangdongensis
GCAACGAGCCAATCAGGGGCTTCCCGCATCTATACCTCGGGGCCCACACGGGGGGAGCTGTTCACGAACACAACCGCTCGCCCCAAGACAGAGGAGTAAACTACATTCACAGAGCATCAGAGATATAAAAGAATATTACAGGAATATAAATTCCTTACTCGGCACGCAGGCCGGAAATATAAACAAAAAGGCCTTCGAGGGCCAGCACAAGTTTGGGCTTAAGCCGCTACTCTCCCGCCTGGTACTGCAACACCTGTACGCCAACGTCTCGACGAGCGGCGGCCAACTAGTCATCGGTCGGCCAACATAAGCGGACCAAACATATTGTGCACATCCCCTTTTTGGGGGCTACGGAGCGCATTCCCTGCAAGCGGCTAAATAAACAACTTCCTCGGTAGTCTTCTCCGGAACCCCAGAACATCACCAATCCGGCTCCACACGTCCGGATGGCTTCACACAGCATGCCTAAACCCGTACTCCACGCTTCCGGGCACTAATGCAATTAACAGCGGGGACGTACATGTCAACCCGTCGGGGAGCTCCCTTCCCCCCACCCGTTGGTGGAGAGGGGCTTCAGTGCGAATATGGAAAATTGAAGGCTTCACATGCCCAAGTGAAACTTCGTTACCCTTGTCGCGTGTTTTGGCGGCGGGGACGGGAGAGTAGCTCCGGTTCGATTCTGCTACGTGCGGCCGCGTCTGTGTTCGATCCCCACTCTAAGCCGAGCGTTGCTCCAGGCCGAGCCTCGCTCCAGCCGAGCCTCGCTCCAGGCCGAGCCTCGCTCCAGGCCGAGACTCGCTCCAGGCCGGGAGAAAGAGGATCGGCCGGGGTGTGGTTGCTGCTCCAGGTCGAGAAGAAGAAGGGAGTGGCGGCCGGCTGCTGCCTTGCCGGCGATGGAAGAGAGCGGGATGGGCGGTCGGGATGCTGCTTCGCCGGCGACGGGAGAGAGAGAGAGGAAGGGCGGCCAGCCTAGCTTCGCCGGCGACGGGAGAGAGAGAGAGGAAGGGCGGGCCGGGCTGCTGCTTCTCGCCGGCGACGGAGGGAGAGAGAGAGGAAGGGGCGGCCGGGCTGCTGCTTTCGCCGGCGACGGGAGGGAGAGAGAGAGGAAGGGGTGGCCGGGCGCTGCTGCTTCACCGGCGACGGGAGAGAGAAAGAGAGAAGGGGCGGCCGCTCCTTGTCGCTCCAGGTCGACGATGAGAGAGGGGATGGCAGCCGGGGTTGTGGCCGTGCTGCTCCGGGCCGGCGAGAGAGCGGGGAAGGGGGGCGGCGGCGGCTGGACTTTAGATCCGCGGCTAGGGCTCCCGATTTTCCCCTGCTTCCATTTCTCCTTTTTTCTTCTTCCTCCTGTCCCGAGCCCCACCCCTGCCTGCTTCATTTTTATCTTCTTTTATTCCTTTTTTTTATCCCCCCCTGCTGCCCGAGCCCCCCCCCCCCCATACATCCATTATAATACATATTATATTATAAATAATAATATATATATTATATTATAAATATAATATATATTATTATATATAAAATAATATATATTACGATATTGTAACATCAATTGAACGTCTGCAAAAAGCCTACACGCACGAAACCTCCGCAGGCCGCACGGGCACCCGCACGTCCTCAAACGGGTCGCACCGACTCGTCGCCCACAACATGCCTCTAGGCTGATTTTTGGGGATGGTCCCACTCGCCCGGCTACGGGGTTATACAGCGAACTCAGCACAGGCGCCGTGGTCACCGACACTTCAACTCCTCAAAAGCTCGTGCGCACTCCGGCGTCCAAACGAAGTTATGCTCCTTCCTCTCAAAGTAGTGAGAGGTAACGCTATCCCGAGAAGTTCTCTATAAAGCGCCTATAATAGCCGGCAAGCCCCAAAAAGCTCCGAACTTCCGCTACCGTAGCAAGCTCAGGCCACTCCCGTATCGCAACAATCTTCACCGGATCCACAGCAATATCCTCTCCACTCACTATATGACCGAGGAACGCCACTGAGGATAGCCAAAACTCGCACTTCGAGAACTTGGCATTCAACTGATTTCTCCTTAGCGTCTCCAAAACCAAATGAAGATGCTTGAAGTGATCTTCCTCACTTTGCGAGTACACCATAATATCGTTGATGAAGACGATCACAAAATGGTTCAAGTACTCCCTGAAAGTCCTGTTCATTCAAATCCATGAACACTGACGGCGCATTACGCAGCCCAAACGGCATGACCGTTAAACTCATAATGCCCGTATCTCGTACTAAACGCTGTCTTCGGATATCACTCTCCCTTATTCGCAGCTGATAGTACCCAGCCTTGAGATCTAACTTCGAGTACACCGTCGACCCTACCAACTGATCAAAAGATCATCAATGCGGGGATCGGGTAGTTGTTCTTCTCCGTCAACTTGTTGAGCTCCCTATAATCAATACATAGCCTCAAGCTTCCGTCCTTCTTCTTAACAAAGAGGACCGGTGCGCTCCAAGGCGAAGAACTCAGGCGCACATACCCTTGCTCCAACAACTCTTGCAGTTGAACTTTCTGCTCGCCGCCATTTCCTTAGCGCTAGCCGATAAGGAGATCGTGATACAGGCTTGCACCTGGCACTAGCTCAATCGTAAAATCTATCTCCCGTTGAGGCGGGGCTCCAGGAATATCTGCGGGGAACACATCAGGGATTCCAATACCACTGAAATACAATCCAATACGGGCTTCGGCTTTGCCACCTCCACTAGTGTAAAAAACAGTTATGTACTACGTACTTTGGCGAACGAACCGCCTTCACCACCTGAAGAGCAGACATCAATGTCTTGCTCGACCCCTTTAAGCCCGTAAAACATCTCACGACTTGCTCCCAGCTTGACTTCCTTGCTACCGCAATCTATAGGGGCCTGCGCTCCGAGAAGCCAGTCCATGCCAAATATGACGTCGAACTCCACCAACGAAGTAAAGACGCCTGCAGGTCGAACTCCTGATTCCCAATACGAATCTAACATCGCAGATCTAATCCGCTCGCATCGAACACCCATTGGGCAACAACACATCCAACTTATCCTTCGCCATCGAAGAAGGGACTCCGATGCGTGATATAAATCCTTCGGACAAGAAGGAGTATGAAGCTCCCGTATCGAAGAGTGCTCGTGTCGGATTTTCACAAATCAATACAAAACCTAAACAAGCAGTGGTAAGGTACATGTGCATACCAAGTATTTAAAGAAATTGACTTGCTATAAATAAAACCGTACCTGTCACCCGCGTTGGGCCGGAGCATAGTGGGATGCGGTCGACTCCACCGCCTTGCCCTTCTCTTCATACGTTGCTCCCGACCTTCTCTCGGACTTAGGACGTCCGATCCAACAGTCACGGGCAAAGTGTCCCTCTTTCCACAAGTAAAACACGCGCCCGGGTCCGACTCGTAGTCGCCCCAGAAGCACCAGAAGGAGCTGGACTCGAAGTCCTATGCTTCTTGAAAGTCCTCTGATAGCCGGACTTTGAAGTAGTCGGCACTTTTAATTCATATTTCTTCTCACCCAAGCTTTTCTTTGCTTACATTCTTCATGTCCTTCTCCAAGGACCTGGCAGTATTGACCAAGGTTAAGAAACCCTGCGTCATCGGCCCCGAAAGTAGTAATCTCAACTCATCTCTCAAGCCTTTATAGAAGCGATTCGTTTTGCGCTCCTCATCCGCGATAGTGGAGCTAGCATAACGACTCAGATGAGTAGACTCGTGAAGGTATTCATCCACGCTCCTCTCACCCTGAACCAACTTCAGAAACTCATTCTCCAATGTTATCTTCTGCGTCGAAGGGAGGTATCTAGCCAAGAACAATCTCAAGAACTCTTCCATCGAGACATCACCAAGTTGCCTACCTCTCAATAAGTGCAGCTCCAATCCTTCCCACATTCTCATTCTCGCTTCACCGTCCAGAAGGAACGTAGCGATGGTGGTCATTTTCCACTCCTCCGTCTTCGTTGCTGTCATGACTCTCTTCACCCTAGAGAGCCAGTCTTCAGCCTGAGATGGGGTTCCCAACCCCGAGAATACCGGAGGATTATAGCTCATTACATGCTTAAGCTGCCTCTTGGTTGCCCTCCTTGGCCCCACCGGTTCCACAACCACTTGCTCCACTCTCCTCGGCTCAGCCTCTTGAAGAGGTTCCAGCTCCATCACAGGAGCGGGCTGCTGCGTTTGCCTTGTAAGCTGCGCATTTATCACGGCCAACACCGCTTCAGCCACCAATCGTATGTTCTCAGCCTATAGAGGTGTTGCATGAGCAACATCCGGTGCACTACTAGCCTCAGAAACACTCGACATTCCGACGGCCCAATACCACTTCTGGTCACCTATAGTGGTACAAAAAACACCGTTAGCGACCAAATAAAATTGCAAATAGCTATTATAGGAACACACAGGTTCCTCAAACACGTGTATTTTCATTCCTAAGTGGACATTCATGGGTTCTTTACTGTTATAACGATGAGGCACACAATGTGCTCACCACCCCCTTAAAAAGAATTCGCCCACGAATTCAGTTTAAGCCCGACCAAAACTAGTAGTCTGATACCAAATTGTAACACTCCCTATCCGTCGCATAACCTAAAGCAGTAGGTCCCGGCCGGGCCTGACGTTGTATCCACAGACAGACCGGGTGGTTACTCATGGAAACCATCCAACAAATCATAACGTCCTACACAGAGCATTCTAAGCGGAAGCAGTTTTATAAAAGTTGCAATAAGAACCCAGCACTAAAGCATGAATGTCCACTAATCCAAAATATGAATGTTATACAAATACAAACACAAGCCTTAAGGCGCTAACAAAATGTTTCACTTGATATTACATGATTTACAACCACGGCACGGAGGCCGGTCATATATGAATAAAACAGTAAACACTTCCAATTAGGCCTTCGAGGCCGGCTTCGCACTTAGGCTTTAGCCCGCTATTGACCGCTTGGGTCCAGCAGCACCTTCAAGCAACAAACCACCGCACGGTGGGAAACAAGGCAAAACGGTCAGCAATGCTGACCAAATTAAAAACGATCCCGCCCCCAACTCGGGGCGACGATGCTCCTTCCCTGCATTTCATTAGCATAAGCGAGCAATATATAACAATATTCATTTCATCACAGATGTTGGCTCGCACGGCCACACGCAGCCGTGATCTCAGGGCACATTCTCGGTGAACCGATTGATGTCATGTCAATTAAAGCCATGGACATTCCGGACTCACCACCACCACTTTGACGCCAAACCTAAAGAGCATTTTGTCTTCCTGGCCTGGGTCATGATAATTAAGCCATCGACCGCTGAATATCCTAATCTATGCCAACGGCAAGTGCCACGTACCGTTAGGTCTCTTTAACCGAACGACATAGAACGGTACATTTCCATCTAACCCGTGCTCACATCGCAACGATAATTTAAGCCATATGCGCGGGTCAAACTTCCACCGAGTCCCATTTCCATCACAATTCAAATAACCCGGTTATGTTCAAGTTGGCTCTCAGGCCACCAAGTTGGCAAGATCACGTATCCGCCTAGTTTTCCGGGTGAACCTTTGGGGTAATTCACAAGGCTCCCGGTTGCAATCTACCGTGTAGAAACCCGAAAAACAACCAATAGCACGTAATCTTCTCCGGCATTATGCAATGCAACATCACCGATCCAGACCAACATGTCCGGATAGGCTTCACACATCCTGCCTATGTCCGTTCTCGCTTACGGACTCTAAACAATGGGGACTTCACATATCTACCCGAAGGAACGCCTCCAACTCACCGCAAACTCGCGAGAGCGGGCTTCCTATGCAAAGAAGGAGTGCTACTCATGCTCAAGAAGAGAATCGATACCCTTACGTTACTCTTTGGCGCCATGGAAAAGTAAGCAGATGAAAAGCACCGCACTAGCTTTGCCTCCATGGATCCGGAGTCGGCTCGCGATTTGGAGCTTCGAAGCTCCTCCAATGGCCGGATCTAGCTTCTTCTTCCTTCCTTGGCACTCCTCTCTCTCTAAGC
The DNA here is from genome assembly GCA_039583875.1 of Platanthera guangdongensis. Taxonomy (NCBI): domain Eukaryota; kingdom Viridiplantae; phylum Streptophyta; class Magnoliopsida; order Asparagales; family Orchidaceae; genus Platanthera; species Platanthera guangdongensis. Next base: position 116,781,445 of record CM077151.1, read on the forward strand.
TTTTAGAAAGATATCCACTCATGAAAATTGAGGTTTCTATTCCAATCCCGGGTATATCCCTTCAGGAACAACCCCCAGCCGTTGGATCATCAATTAAAGAAATGAACGACTTTGACTCGGGACTGAAATGCCCAATCTGGACCGCACACGACCTAGCACATGCCCGTGTCCAGGGCCGTGTGCCTCATTCGCCGTCAAAATCGGCTCGCCTGGAACAACACACGGCATCGAACATGCCCGTGTTCGATCTGACACGCCCGTGTTCCACCGGACACGGCCGTGTGGCCGACCGTGTACCCCGATCATTTTTCCCCGAAAACAACCCGAGCACTGCACGGGTTCTAGGACACGTCCGTGTCCTTGCCCGTTTCACCTCAACACGTTTGGGCCCCAGGCCGTGTACACAGTCTCAACACTCGACACTTCGTCGAGCGAAGATCGTCGACCTGATGACACGGCCTTGGACACGCCCGTATCCTAGGCCGTGTACCTTGTTTCGACACATCGTCGAGCAAAGTTCGTCGACTCCCCGGGATGAGTGTCGACACGGGTCAACACGCCCTGCGACACGCCCGTATCGCAGGCCGTGTGGCATGTCTCGACACATCGTCGAGTGCAATGTCGACTTCACGGGCTGAGTGTCGACACAGGTCGACACGCCCGTGTCGTAGTCCGTGTGCCCTGTCTCGACGATCGTCGACTCCAAAATCGTCGACCTCTCGACCAACACGACGACACAAGCCTGACACGCCCTGGGACACACCCGTGTCCCAGGCCGTGTGCCTGCAACCAGAACCCAAAACTGGCCCAAAACGCCCCCCCTCGCTCCTTTGAGGTTCGGGGCGTTACATAAAACATTTAGTAATTTTAACTTTTCTTCATCAGAGAGATAAGCTGACACAATAACAGGTAGTTTTGAATCCTCCGCTAGCAACAAATATTCTAAATGATTTGGCAATTATTTAATCTCTAAAGTTGGAGGTTCCTCATATGATGTTTTTAAGCGGTCACCACCTAATTCTAGAGTTTCTATAACAGGAGTGCATGTGACCAAATTATTACTACTATTTTCATGAGAAATTAAGTCTAAACTTTCAAATCTTTGTAATGAAAAGTAGGCGAATAACAATTTTCAGAAAATAAAATGGAGTCTTCTTCGGAAGAAGCCTCTAAAAAGAAACATGCGTCGTCATTAGAAAGCAAATTTTTCGTAGATGATTTGAGAGTAAAGGTAACTTCTTCATCTCTGACTATAAGCAGAAGTTTACCGTTACTAACATCTATAATGGCACGTGAGGTGGCGAGAAAAGGGTGACCGAGAATAAGCGGAACCTCGGTGTCCTCTTCCATGTCAAGGATACAAAATCTACAAGAAAGATAAATTTGTCAACTTTTACAAGCACAAGCTCAATAATAACCATAGGGTATTTAATAGACCAATCTGCCAATTGGATGTTCATTCTTGTGGATTTGGCTCTCCTATTCCCAATTGTTTAAATAATGAATAAGGCATCAAATTAATTGAGGCGCCTAGATCGGCCAATGCATGTTTTACTAATAAATTGCCAAATAGACAAGGAATAGAGAAACTACCCGGATCGGTTATTTTCTTAGGCAATTATTTAAGCAAAACTGTTGAACACTCCGCATTCAATTGAATCATGGAGATATCCTCAAGTTTCTTTTTATTTGTTAAAAGATCCTTGAGGTACTTTGCGTACTTAGGCATTTGCATTATTGCTTCATAAAATTGTAAAGTAATATGTATTTGCTTAAATAATTCTACATATTTACCGTAATGTTCATCCGTCCGGCCTTTCCTTAATTTATACAGATAGGGAAGAGGTGGTTGATATTCCTTAATTTTTATTTTTATTAAAATTCTTAGGAGGAGGAGGAGATGCAGAAATTGTTACCTCTGTTTAAACTGGATTTGATGAAGTATGTACCTCCTTCCCGCTCTGTAGCATGATAGCTTTAGATTGATCCTATGGTTTGGGATCCGTATTACATTATAATGCTCCTTGTTGTCGATCAGAGAGCATTTTGCTATTTGCCTAATTTGATTCTCCAAATTGCGAATAGATCTGGTAAGATTCTGGATATTGGCGTCATTAGCTATCACAAATTTGTGGAATGCCTCATCGAGAGTGGGAGGTTTTGGAGCTTATGATGGTAAGTAATAGGGTGGAATTTTTGTTTGGTGGGCATGTCGCGTCCCTGTATTAATCCACGAGAAGTTGGGGTGATTCCTTACACCCAGGTGATAAGTGTTACCATAATTATTACCCAAATTAGAAGGTGGTTGATTAAAATTACCCATGTAATCCACATGTTCGGCAATAGTGGAAGGTTCCAAATATTGGGTTCACAGGTAGGTGTAGACGAGGAAGCAAACATCTTATCCAATTATTTTTGTAGTTTCTCAACCTGGAGAGATAAACTAGAAACCATATCGATTTTGTACATCCCTGCCATTTTAGGTGGACGAAACTGGGGTGTACTCCACTGATACAGATTCATAGCCATGCCTTCTATACGTTCTTGGGCGGCTGATGGTGTATTGTTGTTTAACGTTCCACCAGCGGCGACATCAATATGTTGCCTCGTTTGCTGATTGAGGCCATTATTCAAGTTTTGTACTTGCAATCAATCGAGAATTGCATGACGCGGACAATGGTGAAGCAATTCCTTAAATCGTTCCTAAGTATCATATAACGTTATCATATGAACATGGGAGAAATATGTAATATCATTGCGCAACTTGGCTGTCTTAGCGGAGGAAAAAATTTTGTGAGAAATTTTTCCGTCATTTGGGACCATGTAGTGATTGAGCCTCTTGGTAGAGAACTCAACCACTGCTTGGTTTTAGTCCACAAAGAAAATGGAAAAAGCCTCCCTCGAATGGCATCTTTAGAACCCCGTTATTTTTGAAAGTATCGCATATTTCTAAAAAGTTAGAAATATGCGCGTTCAGGTTCTCATCCTGAAGCCTATCAAATTTTACAGATTGTTGTGCCATTTGAATGATGCTAGGCTTCAATTCAATATTATTATTTGCAATAGCGGGTCAAACAATACTTGATTGCGCCTCATCCAATTTTGGTTGGGCATAATAGGACATAGTCCGTTGATCGGCCATATTTGGATTTGGGTCACCCAAATAGAAGAAAATTATGAAGAAGGAGAAGTAGAAGAAGAATAAGAAATGTCACTTATAGATTCCTCAACCAAATCTAGAGAATTGAGATCTCGTAGTCTTAGGCGTCGCCGTAAGCTTTACTCCATCTCTAGATCCAAGTCAAATAGATTTGATGGATTTCCTCGGGTCATACACCAAAATAAAAACAAAATATTTTCTTTTTTGATTTTGATTTTTAAAAACAAAAAGAAAATGTTAAAATTAATAGAACCTTTCTTTCAAAATATGAACAAAGAAAAGTTCCCCCGCAACGGCGCCAAAAACTAGATGAATGAAATTCACGCTTATGAGTGATTCTAAATCGATAAAGCAAGTATACATATCGTTCTAGAGTATAGAGACAAGTGTCATATTTAAACTCAGGGACCGTTGAATACTTGTACTCAAAATGAAAAGCTATTATCTTATCGGACAAAGAGTAGGTTTTGTGAATTTCGAGAAAGAAAACGTTAATCTAATAAGGAGGAATTCGATGTTGGGAAAGCTAGCACTTGATCTAGAATCCCCTTGGATTAAAATAAACACTCATGAGAATAAAGTATGCAAGTCTCTTAAATTACTCACTCGACCGTGGAGGTTCCCAAAGTACGAAAGTGTCTCTCTCGAGCTCATGCTTTTGACTAACCTTAGGTTGATCAATTAAGATCTCTCGGCCAGTCGAAACCCCTAAGCTTTCTTCCACTATTGGATTTGAATCTAATCCGAAAGATTTATGTCGTCATCTCTCAAGTACTGCATCCAACTCCTATAATATTTGAGTGATCTCCTCATATCTGCAACCACTCGGTCGTTTAGGATACGGATCTTAGATCGAAGAACATATCCACTAAATATGAATTTGATACAATAAAATTCTAAGATAAATCGTTAGTGAGCAAAGTAAAGAACTTGACATTTTTGATAAAATTGAAAAGTTTATTTCATTCCAAGGTTCATCATGTTCAAGTGTTAAATGGATTTCATCCACTCATCATGATTAGGGAATCACAAAATAGGGAAGACAGAGACATAATTGAATGAAAAAAAACTTAAATTAAAGATAACAAAATAAAAGATCTGGACTAGGAAATTGAAAAATGCAGGAAATAAAGCAGAAAATACAGAACTTCCACTCCCAAAATCTCCTCTTAAAGCTTCTAGCAAGGTCTGGAATTCATAGTATTTTCTTCTGGTGTCACGTGTAAGACCCCCCCTCCCCGGATCCCAAAACACGGCACGAAGGGGGAGTCTTATGCCCGGAACAGCCGCCTTGCGGTAACATTAGCACACGGGCTAACCTGTACCACAAGACGCCTATTCCGCCGGCTACAACAATATCAATAAATCATGCCAACCCAACCAAATAAATAAGCAAGAGAAGTCAAAATCCACACTAAGTTATAATGTCCAAATACATCAATAATGAGAAGCTAAAACATGCTTCTACAATATATCAGAGTACAGCTAAACATTGCCCAAACGGGCTACATCAGAGTAATCAAAACTAACATCAGTAACAGACGGTATCGACGGCACCGTCACATCAGGCCCTGTCGTCCTGGCCTGGCTGTCCTGCTGCGTAGTCTGCGGCTGCTCTACCTGCGGCGTGACCTCCTAAAAAGGAAGACGTAGCAACCGTTAGTCGAAACGACTAAGTGGTTTCACATCCGCTCCCCCGGCGACTCCTCGGCACCGGGCGGAGAAAAGGAACTAGAGTATAGTATATAATAAGTATGCAAGTAAAGGAAGTACAAGCAGGTGGCAAGGTAATGTAAGAGTAACAACATCATAGTCAGCATATATGAAAGAGCTACACTAAACTAGCAAGTATAAGTATCAGCAGGAAAGTAACTTAACTTATAAGGATGCCCATACAAACTTATAAGTTAAGGATCGGGTTACATAAAAGTAACTCATCGTATAGGAGTGTCCATACAAACTTATACGATGAGGATCTTGTTGTGCAATGATATGAAATGCTATAAATGCTGTGCAATGACTCACCCATGCAATTGCTATGTCGACACAGACTGTAGTTCCCACTTTTCGAGTAGGTAGCTAACCTCTCAGGCATCAGCCGCCGTGGCCAGGCGGTGACAGTAGAACGGGCACTTCTACTACTAGGCGGGTATCACACTACTTCACCTAGGCCTCCGTATGCCTCAACGCTAAGAACACAACAGCGGAGCCCATGCGTACTATGGCCCAGCGGGGTCTTGGGTAGATGTGCACCAAGAACACAGCCCGAACTGGCCTTGCGTGACCCGGAAGGGGCCTCGGAAGAAAGCACGAGGACACAGCCCAACCGTTCACATGGCCGGAGGGGCCTCGGGACGTGAACACCGAGGACACAGCCCAAACCGACCAAGTCTAACTGCCAACTCCCGTCGGTGTGACGACTGGCGAGCCCGTAGACCTGCCACACTATCCTTAACCCAGGATTACGACACCGCGTGTCGACTCACACCACATGCAAATTCCACATCAACATAACATGGAAGGGGCCTCGGAGTGAGCACGAGGACACAGCCCAACCATCCATCCACACTTTATCTCAACACAACCAACACAAGTGACGGTCAACACCGCACTTACATCCCTTCACAATACTACCCGTAGGGAGACGACTCTCTAAGTATTGGACTCCTAAATTCAATCCGATATAAAACATATGCATGGCCATGGGTTACCCATCTAAATATCATCCCAAATGATTTCAACATGATCTAAACAAGATTTGCTCTTACGACAACTTACCGAAGTATTATCAAATCAATCCAATTAAACATAAGGAAATCAACAGGCCTCAAGCTATTTTGTAATAATAAATTGATTTCTAAAACAGTAAATATTATCATCACTAACACCTGGTGGTTAACATAAAATTATTTCTCCAAAATCTAGAATTAATTGCGACATTAGGTCCACCAATTTCAAATCCACAACGTATGTAGAGATCCAGAATTTCAGCGCAGGATTAGCACTGGACAGCAACTTCGATCGGAGTTTCCTGAAGTTACAGGAATCCGGTGGAGGCGTGTAACCCCTCGTTGGAAAGATCTTTTCATGATCTACAACTTTCATATTCAGGTCATAATCCAGATCTGACAATAACTTACTCGAAATCGGCTTCGAAGTTCGCTGCGCACAGAACACAATTTCTGTGTACAGGAATTGCCGGACAGCAAACTCGATTAGGATTTCCCGTGGCCACAGACATCACCTGAAGTCGTGCAACGACTCGTTGGAAAGGTATTTCCAAGGGCTACAACTTTCGTGTTTAGCCAAGAGCCCAGATCTGCCCATATCCTACAAGGAAATGGCCTATAAGATCGCTGCGCGCAGATTACAGATTCTGCGCGCATCTTAAAGGAAAATGAACGGCATCGGTTCGTCTTCCTCCTCAAGGCGATCGTTCCTAGATTTTCCAGAAATATTCTCCTCCCTTATTCAACCTCAAAGGTCATAAACTCCTCACGAGACCATCCACCCATCGTCATATTGAAGAAAAGGGGAAGGGTTGAAGAGATCTAAAGTCTAGAACACAAGTTCTTAACATGGCCTAACCTAGAGATCTTCTCCTCTCCATCAAGACTCTCTTGAGTCGATGTCTCTCCTAAGGCATAACTACAGATCTAGCACCAAGGGAGAGGGTAGGAAACTCACGTTGACTCCAGCGGTACCACCATTTCCGGCCATGGATCGCGTAGTTCTCCTTGGCGGCATCTTCTCTCTCGCGGCGATGGCGGATCTCCTTCGGTAAAACTTGCTCCTGCAGTTTTCCTCTCACCAGGAGCTCTCACAGGAAATAGGGGAAGGAAATGAGAGTGAAAAACGGCTAGGGTTTCTCTGCCCCTTATATGCAAAATGTGACACGGGTAGGGACACGGCCGTGTCCTTACCCGTGTCCTGCCTGGCGAAACGGCAACGACAGTTTCCATGTCGGTTCAGTGTTTGACACGGGTCGGGACACGCCCGTGTCCCAACCCGTGTTCACATGACACGGCCGTGTGCCTGGCCGTGTCATTGGCCGTGTGCATCTTCAGTTACATCTCGACACTTCTCGTCGAGCTCAACTCGACGCACACGGGTAGGGACACGCCCGTGTCACTACCCGTGTCACTTAGTGTCGACCCCGCTCGACGATCTCGACACGCCTTGTCGAGATCATCTCGACGCACACGGGTAGGGACACGGCCGTGTCACTACCCGTGTCACGATCTCGACGACTCTCGACGATCTCGACACGGCTCGTCGAGATCATCTCGACGCACACGGGTAGGGACACGACCGTGTCTCTACCCGTGTCACTTTTCTCTGCACTGATTTCTCCCCTTCTCCACAAGTGCAGCCCAATTCCCTGCACTTCTCAGGACTCGAGTCAACCCTCCTGACTCAAAACACACACACTAGGGGCCTAGAGCGATTCGGGACGTTACAAATCCTATAAACAAAATAAAAGATTTCGTCCCCGAAATCAGGCTTAGGCTGTGTGGAGAAAAACCTAACAGAAAGTTTATCATATGTTTTTAAATAAGATTACCTTGGGTAAACAACTCCGGGTAGCGTTGTTGCATCAAATCCATTGGCTCCCAGGTGTACTCCTCCTTCCCATGATTCATCCATAGCACCTTCACTAAGGGGACACTTTTGCGGCGTAATGTTCTTGTCTCGCTGTCAACGATTCGTACCGGCTCTAGTCGCACAGACCTATCTGACGCCACCGCACCATCAGTAGTGGGAATAAATTGGTCGGGCCGCAATAGTGCTTTTCGAAGCGACGATACGTGGAACACATCGTGAAGATTTTCTAGTTCCGGTGGTAACTCCAACCGATAGGCCAACAGGCCAATTCTTTCCAATATAGTATAAGGCCCAACATACCTTGGGCTGAGCTTTTTCACTCCACGCACCCGCGAAACTCCATGCATCGGCCGAATCTTAAGGAACACTTTTTCGCCCACTTGGAATTCCACCATCCGGTGCTTTTTATTGTAATATTTTGCCTGTCGACTTTGAGCCTCCAACATGCGGTCTCTTATCAATCTGACAGCCACATCAGTGTCATCTATAAATTCATTTCCCAATGCCTTCGGATCTTCATCTTGCACCCAAGACAAGGGAGTCCTACACCTTCTTCCGTAAAGGGCTTCATGGGGCGCCATACCGATGCTCGCTTGATGACTATTATTGTAGGAGAATTCCACCAGGGGCAAGAGTCTTTCCCACGGCTCTCCTCTGTCCAACACACATAATCTCAACAAATCTTCCAGCGTTCTGATGGTCCGCTCTGACTGTCCGTCAGTCTGAGGATGAAATGCGGTACTAAAGGTTATGCGTGAGCCCAAATACGCCTGTACCGCCTTCCACTCGTTGGATGTAAACCGACCATCCCGATCTGAAATAATTGTCTTGGGCACGCCATGATACCGTACAAATTGCTCCATAAAAAGGCGTACCAAAACATCCACGTGTGCTTCCTTCTTCATTGGAATGAACCGGGCCACCTTTGTCAGTCGATCCACTATAACCCACACCGAATCATTCCCGGAGCGTGAGCGAGGTAGCCCATGGACAAAGTCCATGGAGATATCCTCAAACTTCCATTCGGGAATTGGCAAAGACTGCAACAAACCACCGGGACTCCTGCATTCAGCCTTCACCCTTTGGCAAGCTTCACAATGTGTAACATAGTAGCGAACATCCTTCTTCATTCCCGGCCAACACATGGTCTTCCGCAGTCCGGCGTACATCTTAGCAATACCCGGGTGCACTGAATATTGAGAGGAATGCGCCTCTCTCAATATATCCTCCCGAATTTTGCCGCCCTTGGGAATATAAAGTCGGCCACGAAAATAAACGAGACCGTCTTTTAGTGTGTACTCATCGGTGGTCCCATCTTCAATTGCCTTGATTGCCGGGGCCAAGGCCGCATCCATACCTTGCTCCACCTGAATCCGATCTCGGATATCACAAACTATGCTCATGTTGGCCAAATACTCCGCATACTCTGTCGAAGGAGCCTTGAATACTAGAGTAATTTCCATCTCCTCGACCATCCGAGCCAACTCCATACTCATCAACCGAGACTCTGGGCTAGAGCCTGGCGCTTTCCTACTCAAGGCATCGGCTACCGAGTTTGCTTTCCCGGGGTGGTAGTTCATGGTGAACTCATAGTCGCATAGAAATTCCAACCACCGCCGTTGTCTCAGGTTCAACTCCTTCTGAGTGTGAACATACTTCAAGTTTTTGTGATCGGAAAAGATCTCGCAGTGGACGCCATATAAATAATTCCTCCAGACCTTCAAAGCGAACACCACTGCTCCCAACTCCAAATCATGAACCGGGTAATTGATTTCATGTTTCTTTAACTGCCTTGAAGCATAAGCGATCACATGCCCGTGCTGCATCAGCACCGCTCCCATCCCTTGATATGATGCGTCCGTGTAAACTTGGAATCCTTCCTTCCCCGACGGAAGTGCAAGGATGGGGGCGGAGGTAAGCCTATCCTTCAACTCTTGAAATGCTGCTTCACATTTAGGTGTCCACTCAAATGGCACACCCTTCTTCGTCAAGGAGGTAAGAGGAAGGGCAATCTTGGAAAATCCTTTCACGAACTTGCGGTAGTAGCCAGCAAGTCCAAGAAAGCTTCGTACATCGGCCGCCGACTTCAAGGGCGACCACTCCTTCACGGCCCGCACCTTGACTGGATCCACAGCTAATCCTGCTCCACTAATCACATGCCCCAAGAAGGCTACCTCCTTAAGCCAGAATTCACACTTGCTAAACTTGGCATACAAGGCATGCTCCTTCAATTTCTTCAAAACCAAGGTCAGGTGCTCGACATGCTCCTCCTCCGTCTTTGAGTAGACCAAGATGTCGTCGATGAAAACAATGACGAAGATGTCCAAGTATGGTTCAAACACCTTGTTCATCAGGCTCATGAAGGCCGAAGGCACATTCGTGAGCCCAAACGGCATTACTGTGAACTCATACAAACCATATCTCGAACTGAAGGCTGTTTTCTGAATATCCCCCTCTTGTATCCTCAACTGATAGTATCCAGAGCGCAGGTCTAGTTTAGAGAACCAATGTGCTCCCACTAATTGATCGAACAACTCGTCGATCCGAGGTAGCGGATAAGTGTTCCGCACCGTTAGTCGATTGAGTTCCCGATAATCTATGCACAATCGCAGGGTTCCATCCTTCTTCTTTACGAACAGCACAGGGGCACCCCATGGTGATGAACTGGGGCGAACGAACCCTGAATCTACTAGTTCCTGCAATTGAACTCTAAATTCTGCTAGTTCTTTCGGGGCCATTCTGTACGGGGCCTTGGATACAGGCTTGGCACCTGGTACTAGATTGATCTGGAAGTCAACCTCTCTATGCGGAGGTAATCCTGGTAGCTTCTCAGGAAAGACCTTAGGAAAATCCCGCACTACCCGTACATCCTTTAACTCCAACGCTTCCTCCTTCAACTCGAACCAGATCATGAAGACCTCGTCCCCCTTCATATGAGCTTTTACAGCCTGAATAGAAGATAATATCATACGTGGCGCGAAGCCAATACCTTGGAAGATGACGTCAGAGTCTCCATGCCTCAAATAGATCCGCTTCTCCGCGCAGTCGATCCTCGCGAAGTGCCAGTCCAGCCATGCCATGCCCAAAATGATGTCAAACTCCGGCATTCTCAGAACCGTGGCCAGCTTATCAAAGGCCTTCCCATCAATAAATAACTCCAACTCGCACTTGGCAGTTGCGATCATCTCCGAGCCATCCGGAAGGCGTACACGTCGGGCTATTCCCGTGAAGTACTGAACATCCCCCACGTCTTTTATGAAATCCTCGGACACAAAAGAGTGTGAGGCACCGGTATCGAACAGCGCATAGGCCGTCTTCCCGCCAATAATCACGGTGCCTAAGTGCCAACGACCAAAACTTATTGCTAGTGTCTAATAAGTTCTAAGCAATTCATGTTAAACCATGCAAGTATGTAAACTAATTAAATCATACCTGCAATCACATCTTGTGGGTTCCGTTCCTGTGCCATGTCAAGCGCGTACACCTGATCCCTAGCAGGGCCGGGGTTACCTCTTGGCGGTCCTCGTCCTCGACCACGCATGTATCCCCGCCCTCGTGGAGCTGCTGGAGGGAGAGCAGGAGGGAGAGCAAGAGGGGCGTTCCCATATAGCTGCGGGCAGAAACGCCGGATGTGGCCCGGCTGGTTGCATTCGAAGCACACCAGACCACGACGCCCTTCAGGTTGTTGAAATCACTGAGGCTGTGGGGGTGGAGGCAACGCAGGCGGCTGCGGAACTGGATGCTCCACCCTATAGTTTCGGTGGACACGCCCTCCACCTCTTTGATAACCTCTTCCTCCTCTGAAGTCCCGTCTCCTTCTATTACTTGGGCCGGCTTCCATTACGTCCTCCGCAGGCCTCTTACTACATCCCAGGTGGTCCGCCTCCAATCTTTTCGCCATATCAATGATCTCCGCCAAGCTACCATCCGCTATAAACAAAAGGGACTGCCTTAGGGGATCTCGCAGCCCTTTATAGAAGCGCTTGGCATAACCTCTGTCATCCAACTCATAAGAGTCCGCAAACCTTGCGAGATGGTGGAATTCCCGCTGGTATTCTGTAACCGACTTTGATCCCTGCTTTAGTAGAAGGAACCTCTGCTCAAGCTCATCTCGGGCCGATGTAGGGATAAAGTGCTCCAAGAAAACCTCCGAGAATTCACTCCAACTTATCTCAGTGTAGATCCGGCCTTGGAAGGTAGAGCCCATGAGGGACTTCCACCACCTCTTCGCATGTAAGTCCAAGACGGACACTGCCAATGTTACTGCCATGTTGGCCGGGCAACGGATACCAGCCAACAACTCTTGTATCATGTCTAGCCATTCCTCTGTACGTACGGCTGACTCCGTCCCAAGGTAGACGGGAGGGGAGAGAGCTCGGAAGGTGCTCAGCCAGTTGGAGCTCGGGGCCTGTTGTTGCACCGGAGCCTGCTGTGCCTTAAAAGCATCAAGAATGGCGGTGAGTGTTTGCCCCAACTCAGACTGTTGGAACTGAGTGGGTATGGGAGGGGTAGGAGTACCCCTCATCGGCTCAACATGCAGTGGAACCTACACGTACACGACAAATTTGTGGTCAGGTTGGCTAAACTTAAGGTCAAAGTTGGACAAACTTAATGTGAATTACATATGGGCACACCACTGCTTCCGCTAAGTCAGTTTGTCCCCAAACTGACTAATCAAATGGGGGTGGCACCATTGTTGAATGACTTCTTAGTTGAGGATCGTGGCACTCTGATACCATTTGTAAGACCCCCCCTCCCCGGATCCCAAAACACGGCACGAAGGGGGAGTCTTATGCCCGGAACAGCCGCCTTGCGGTAACATTAGCACATGGGCTAACCTGTACCACAAGACGCCTATTCCGCCGGCTACAACAATATCAATAAATCATGCCAACCCAACCAAATAAATAAGCAAGAGAAGTCAAAATCCACACTAAGTTATAATGTCCAAATACATCAATAATGAGAAGCTAAAACATGCTTCTACAATATATCAGAGTACAGCTAAACATTGCCCAAACGGGCTACATCAGAGTAATCAAAACTAACATCAGTAACAGACGGTATCGACGGCACCGTCACATCAGGCCCTGTCGTCCTGGCCTGGCTGTCCTGCTGCGTAGTCTGCGGCTGCTCTACCTGCGGCGTGACCTCCTAAAAAGGAAGACGTAGCAACCGTTAGTCGAAACGACTAAGTGGTTTCACATCCGCTCCCCCGGCGACTCCTCGGCACCGGGCGGAGAAAAGGAACTAGAGTATAGTATATAATAAGTATGCAAGTAAAGGAAGTACAAGCAGGTGGCAAGGTAATGTAAGAGTAACAACATCATAGTCAGCATATATGAAAGAGCTACACTAAACTAGCAAGTATAAGTATCAGCAGGAAAGTAACTTAACTTATAAGGATGCCCATACAAACTTATAAGTTAAGGATCGGGTTACATAAAAGTAACTCATCGTATATGAGTGCCCATACAAACTTATACGATGAGGATCTTGTTGTGCAATGATATGAAATGCTATGAATGCTGTGCAATGACTCACCCATGCAATTGCTATGTCGACACAGACTGTAGTTCCCACTTTTCGAGGAGGTAGCTAACCTCTCAGGCATCAGCCGCCGTGGCCAGGCGGTGACAGTAGAACGGGCACTTCTACTACTTAGCGGGTATCACACTACTTCACCTAGGCCTCCGTACGCCTCAACGCTAAGGACACAACAGCGGAGCCCATACGTACTATGGCCCAGCGGGGTCTTGGGTAGATGTGCACCAAGAACACAGCCCGAACTGGCCTTGCGTGACCCGGAAGGGGCCTCGGAAGAAAGCACGAGGACACAGCCCAACCGTTCACATGGCCGGAGGGCCTCGGGACGTGAACACCGAGGACACAGCCCAAACCGACCAAGTCTAACTGCCAACTCCCGTCGGTGTGACGACTGGCGAGCCCGTAGACCTGCCACACTATCCTTAACCCAGGATTACGACACCGCGTGTCGACTCACACCACATGCAAATTCCACATCAACATAACATGGAAGGGGGCCTCGGAGTGAGCACGAGTACACAGCCCAACCATCCATCCACACTTTATCTCAACACAACCAACACAAGTGACGGTCAACACCGCACTTACATCCCTTCACAATACTACCCGTAGGGAGACGACTCTCTAAGTATTGGACTCCTAAATTCAATCCGATATAAAACATATGCATGGCCATGGGTTACCCATCTAAATATCATCCCAAATGATTTCAACATGATCTAAACAAGATTTGCTCTTACGACAACTTACCGAAGTATTATCAAATCAATCCAATTAAACATAAGGAAATCAACAGGCCTCAAGCTATTTTGCAATAATAAATTGATTTCTAAAACAGTAAATATTATCATCCATAACACCTGGTGGTTAACATAAAATTATTTCTCCAAAATCTAGAATTAATTGCGACATTAGGTCCACCAATTTCAAATCCACAACGTATGTAGAGATCCAGAATTTCAGCGCAGGATTAGCACTGGACAGCAAATTCGATCGGAGTTCCCTGAAGTTACAGGAATCCGGTGGAGGCGTGTAACCCCTCGTTGGAAAGATCTTTTCATGATCTACAACTTTCATATTCAGGTCATAACCCAGATCTGACAATAACTTACTCGAAATCGGCTTCGAAGTTCGCTGCGCACAGAACACAATTTCTGTGTACAGGAATTGCCGGACAGCAAACTCGATTAGGATTTCCCGTGGCCACAGACATTACCTGAAGTCGTGCAATGACTCGTTGGAAAGGTATTTCCAAGGGCTACAACTTTCGTGTTTATCCAAGAGCCCAGATCTGCCCATATCCTACAAGAAAATGGCCTAGAAGATCGCTGCGCGCAGATTACAGATTCTGCGCGCATCTTAAAGGAAAATGAACGGCATCGGTTCGTCTTCCTCCTCAAGGCGATCGTTCCTAGATTTTCCAGAAATATTCTCCTCCCTTATTCAACCTCAAAGGTCATAAACTCCTCACGAGACCATCCACCCATCGTCATATTGAAGAAAAGGGGAAGGGTTGAAGAGATCTAAAGTCTAGAACACAAGTTCTTAACATGGCCTAACCTAGAGATCTTCTCCTCTCCATCAAGACTCTCTTGAGTCGATGTCTCTCCTAAGGCATAACTACAGATCTAGCACCAAGGGAGAGGGTAGGAAACTCACGTTGACTCCAGCGGTACCACCATTTCCGGCCATGGATCGCGTAGTTCTCCTTGGCGGCATCTTCTCTCTCGCGGCGATGGCGGATCTCCTTCGGTAAAACTTGCTCCTGCAGTTTTCCTCTCACCAGGAGCTCTCACAGGAAATAGGGGAAGGAAATGAGAGTGAAAAACGGCTAGGGTTTCTCTGCCCCTTATATGCAAAATGTGACACGGGTAGGGACACGGCCGTGTCCTTACCCGTGTCCTGCCTGGCGAAACGACAACGACAGTTTCCATGTCGGTTCAGTGTTTGACACAGGTCGGGACACGCCCGTGTCCCAACACGTGTTCACATGACACGGCCGTGTGCCTGGCCGTGTCATTGGCCGTGTGCATCTTCAGTTACATCTCGACACTTCTCGTCGAGCTCAACTCGACGCACACGGGTAGGGACACGCCCGTGTCACTACCCGTGTCACTTAGTGTCGACCCCGCTCGACGATCTCGACACGCCTCGTCGAGATCATCTCGACGCACACGGGTAGGGACACGGCCGTGTCACTACCCGTGTCACGATCTCGACGACTCTCGACGATCTCGACACGGCTCGTTGAGATCATCTCGACGCACACGGGTAGGGACACGGCCGTGTCTCTACCCGTGTCACTTTTCTCTGCACTGATTTCTCCCCTTCTCCACAAGTGTATCCCAATTCCCTGCACTTCTCAGGACTCGAGTCAACCCTCCTGACTCAAAACACACACACTAGGGGCCTAGAGCGATTCGGGACGTTACATCACGCCCCTCAATCACGCCCATGACTATGGGGCGTGTCAGCTATGAAACCACTATCTTGAATGCCCTAGAACGTTGGAGAGAAACCGCCAAAATTTGTCGTTCTTTGGGTCACGCCCGTGAACTAGGGCGTGTCTTAACTATTGATGGAAACGCCGAGAAGGAGAAACAGAGGGAATTAACACCAAGCAGTTGCGAGAAGTCATGCCCCTAGGTCACACCCGTGACCTAGGGCGTGTAAGCTGTGTTGGGTACATTAGTATAAATGTACCTAATTTGAAGAAGCCTCACCCAACTCAATGATATACATCAAAATGTATTTGATGTGTTTTGAGTTCACTTGTGCAGGTTAAGTATTTGCAGGAAAGATGGAAAAGTTTCTAAGTCCATGTGTCGATACCCTGAGGGAAAGTGTCGACACTTAAGAAGGCTTGTGTCGACACCCAGGCAAGCAGTGTCGACACTTGGAGTCATTGTGTCGACACCAGGGATGCAGAGTCGACACCAGACAGAAAGTGTCGACACAAGGAGATGTGTCGACACTTAGTGAAGAAAAGTGCAGTGAAGCAGTGTCGACACTTAGCAGTTGTGTCGACACCTAGTGAAACTGTGTCTACATCAAAAAGTGTCGACACTTGGAGGTTGTGTCGACACTCAGCAAAAGTCAGCAGAGACTAAGTATAAGTGTCGACACCCAGAGCAATGTGTCGACACTCAGCAAAAGAGTCAACACTTAAAGAAAGTGTCGACACAAGGAAGAATGTGTCGACACTCAGCTGAAGACTCAACACTTGAAGAAAGTGTCGACACAAGGAGCTGTGTCGACACTCAGCTGAAGACTCAACACTTGAAGTAAGTGTCGTCACTAAGGAGTTGTGTCGACACTCAGCCAGAGTCTCGACAGAAGAAGAATATGTCGACACAAGGAGCTGTGTCGACACTCAGCAAGTATCAACACTGAAGACATGTGTCGACACCAAGAAGAAGTGTCGACACTTAACAGATTCAACACATGAAGACGTGTCGACACAAAGGAGATGTGTCGACACTTACAAGAATTCAACAATATACTGAAGTACAAGTACTTGTGTCGACACACATTATCAGTGTCGACACATGAAGAAGAAGCTGTGTCGAGATATAAAATCTACAACACAAGGAGTTGTGTCGACACCTTGTAGGCTAGTGTCGACACTTAGTCAACTTGTGTCGACACTTAGTCTATTAGTGTCGACACTTAAAGACAGACAGTCTCGACATTTTCAGATAGTTACAGAATTTTCAAGAACTGACTGGAAGACTTGACAGCTGCCATTCCAGTCAGTCTACTGCACCTGTCAGAGTTGTCAGAAATCAGTTATGGACCGGACCAGCCGGTTACCATGAAGAAGGCCTATAAATAGGCTTATGCTGTCTACAGAAAGTGGTTGTCAAAGTTCAGATCAACACATCAAGAAATACAAAGAAGATCTAGCTATCAAGTGAAGATCTAAGTAGTTGGAGAGAGAGAGAGCTCCATCCAATAAGTCAGCCGTTGGAACCAGGCTGAGAAGAAGGGTTAAGATTTATTCTGAATCTTAAGTAGCGGAGATCAAGGATCAACTACAGAAGAGGTCAATCTTATTGAGTTCTACATTCAAGAAGCTTTGAAGAAAGCCAAGTCAGATTGATTTCAGCTGAGTTCTTTCAAGAACTCATCAAGAAACTCACAACTCCTCTCTCTTTTCTCTGAGTTGTTGAGTATACATTCTGTATTCTTTTTATCTTGTAGGATCCTTAGGGATCTGAGTTTTGTAAGCCTGTAATTATAAAGGCTGAGTGTAGGGCTTGTGGGCCTGAGTGTAGGAGATTTGAATCTCTGAGTGTAGGCCTTGGTGGCTGAGTGTAGGCTTTATGAAGAAGCTTAGTTGTAGGGCCTTGGGCCTGAGGTGTAGGAACCTGTGTTGTGGGTTCTGAGTGTAAGATCTGACGATCTGAGATAGTGGAGAAGTTGGGCCGAATCTAGTACACTGCTAGATAGGCGAAGGGGAAAAGTGGATGTACCCAAATCTTAGGGAACCACTATAAAACTGTGTGTCTACTGTGTGTTGTGGAATTCTGTGATTGCTGAATGTGTGCTGTGATAAAGTAGATAGAATGATGTGTTAGATTCTGTATTCTGCCTTAAAAAGTTAAAAAGATTCAAGTCACCTATTCACCCCCCCCCCCCCCTCTAGGTGTTTAGGTACAATATCTTTCAAGTGGTATCAAAGCGAGGTTACTCAAAAAGGGACATAACTGTCTGAGTAGATCCTGTTGGCAGATTCAGTCTAAGTCAAATTACAGAATCAAGAAACTCAAGAACCATGGGTTCCACTGAGAATCACAAGGAATTGGGATCCATGAAGCTACCCATATGTAGGAAAGAGATCTTTGGTATCTGGAAGGAAAGGGTGAGACTGTTTATGGAAGCCTCAGACCCTAGGATTTATATCACAATGAAAGAAGGGTCATATGTGCCCATGAAGGTGTCAGTCTTAGATGCAAATCAGAGAACACCTAAGGATTTCTCTGAAATGACAAAGGATGAAATTGTTCTAGCCACTATGGATAAGAGGGCTCAAAATATTATTGTGAGTGCTATAGATGATGCAACTTTTCAGAATTTGATACACTGTAAGACAGCTAAAGAGATGTGGGAAACTCTTATTGTGTATATGGAGGGTTCTGAAGAAGTAAGGCAAGACAGAAAATCCTTGCTAAACCAAAAATATGAAAGTTTTAGACAAGGTAAAGCTGATAGCATAACTGAATGCTATAAGAAGTTCTATAGGATTGTGAATGATCTCATGTCCTATGGCAGAGAGTTCAGTAATTATGAACTCAATGATAAGTTTCTAAGGTCCCTAACTAAAGATTGGGACACCAAGATCTGTGCCATTAGGGAAATGGCAAAGTTGACAGAAATTCCTCCACCAACACTGTTTGGCAAACTGCTGTCCTATGAAATGCAGGTAATGGTGAGGAAAGAAGAGGAAAAATCAACAAGAATTGAACATAAAGAAAGGACAGTGGCCTTCAAAACAGATGCCCCCAGAAAGTACAGAAGTAAGTCACCAACTCCACCACCAAAAGTACCTGAAACTGAGTCAGATGAGTCAGCAAGTAGAAAGTCTGAAAGCAGTGAAAGTGATGAGGACTTTGCTGCCTTCACAAGACATTTTCAGAAGTTCTTAAAGAAGAAACAGTGGAGGACAAGGACATCTACTTCACAGGGAAAAGAAGACTATTATCAGAATAAAAAGTCTTCAAAGAAAGACAGGAAAAAGACTAAGTTTAGCAAAGCAACTCTTTCAAAAATAGTATGCTATTGCTGTAATAGACAAGGTCATGTTGTTGCAGATTGTTCAGAAAAAAGGACAGATGCTGAGGCATATATAAGACTGTTTACTGAGGAAGAAGAAGAAGAGTTCATTCAGATCATGAACTATATATATGAACAAGAGGACACTCAGTGCCAAGGACTAATGGCATTGACAGAAAGTGACAAAATCCTGAAGCAGCCAGGACCTAGTAAGGTACAACATTGTTCTTTTAGTTCAATTTCTTGTGCCAGTACAGAATCAGATTCATCATCATCAATTGATGAGAGTGCATCTGAGTCTGAAGAGGATATTCATCAGTTGATAGATGAATATAAAGTTCTGTTGCAAGCTTATAAGAAGAGCAAGTCCCTAGCCAAAAGTCAGGCAAAGGAAATTGCTAATCTCAAAGCTGTTGCAACTGATTTTGAGAAGTTGTTTGATCAAAAGCTTAATGAGATTACCAGACTGAAGCACATAACTGTGATTCAGATGTGGACTATATCATTTAAGAATGATCAAATCAAGAGTCTGGAGATTATTCTTCAGAAGGAGAAAGACTTAGTTGCTAGGTTTTCTGAACCAAAGTCTGTTCTACCCATAATTGATGAATTTGTTCATAAAAAAGGTAAAGCTGGACTGGGATTTTCAAAACCTGCTAGGACTATTCAGTCCAAGTCCAAGTCCAAGGGCAAAGCCCCAACTCTCAATAAGTCAGCTGTAGAAAAAATAGCAAAGACAGTACCTAAGCAAAGGTACAACAAGTTTGAGTGTTGGTGCTGTGGCAAGGTAGGCTACTTTGTAATGGACTGTTGGCACAATGCTAGTGCAAAAGTGAGTAGCAAACTGCCTGTTGGAAAGCCTGCAGGTAGCTTTGTTAGGAAGCAAACTAACCAGTACCAAGGACCCAAGAATTCTTTGGGTTCTAAGGTTCACTAATCTGTTTTGCAGGTGAGTCCAAGTGGCCATGCCCCAATATGGTACTTGGACAGTGGATGTTCCAGAAATATGACTGGAACAAGGGGTTTACTAAAGGACTACACACCTATAAAGGATGGTCCTAAAGTCACCTTTGGTGGTTCTGAAAAAGGGATCATCAAGTGATTTGGTAACATATCTAACTCCTTTATTAAAATTACTCAAGTGGCCTATGTTAAAGGTTTGAAACATAACCTTATTAGTATAAGTCAATTGAGTGATGTAGGATATGACATCTCATTTGTCAAAGATGGTTGTCATATCAGGAGGTCAAATGATCAAGAGATCATTTTGACTGGTTATAGAAAAAGGAATGTCTACTGTCTTGACATTATGGTTGAGAACAATGGTTCTCCAGTATATCTTGTAGCTGATGAGACAGTCTCTGATTGTGTCAAATGGCACAAGAGGCTAGCCCATCTAAACTACAAGACAATTGACAAACTCTTTAGTAAAGAGCTTGTGAGGAATGGTCCTCAAGTTAAGTTTATTAAAGATGGTATTTGCTCAGCTTGTCAAAAGGGCAAGCAGACTAGATCCACCTTTAGAAGCATTGAAAACAAAGATGCTGTGAGGTGTTTATACCTCTTACATATGGATCTCTTTGGTCCAATGCCAGTTCACAGCCTAGGTAGGAAGGTCTATACCTTTGTAGTTGTAGATGACTACTCAAGGTTCTCCTGGGTGTTCTTCCTTAGACAGAAATCTGAAACACCTAGTGTCTTCTATAGCTTTGTTAAACAAATTCAGAATGAACTAAATAGTACAGTGGTCAAAATAAGAAGTGACCATGGCACTGAATTTCAGTCTGATAGTATGACAAAACTATGTGAAGAATTTGGAATATTTCAAGAGTTTTCTTTACTAAGGACACCTCAGCAAAATGGCATTGCTGAGAGGAAGAATAGAACCTTGATTGAGGCAGGTAGGACCCTATTAAGTGATACTTCACTACCAGAATACTTCTGGGCTGAGGCAGTGAATACTGCATGCCATGTTATTAATAGGGCTACAATAACTAAAAGCCACAACAAGACCCCCTATGAGGTTGTGAAAGGCAGGAAACCAAATCTATCCTACTTCAGGATCTTTGGTTGTAAGTGCTTTATACTTAACAATGGAAAGTCTTACTTGACTAAGTTTGCTGTCAAATCCCAAGAGGGAATTTTTGTTGGGTACAGCAACAACAGTAAGGCTTATAGAGTCTACAACTTGTCTACTCAAGTTGTAGAAGAATCTGTACATGTAGTATTTGATGAAACTAGACTTATTAACAATGAGTTGTCTAGTAGTATTTGCTGTAATGCCCCGAAACTCAAGGGAGCAAAAGGGGGACGTTTTAGGCCAGTTTGGGTTCTGGCAGCAGGCATACGGCCTGGGACACGGGCGTGTCCCAGGGCGTGTCGACACGTGTCGACACTTAGCCGCGAAGTCGTCGAGATTCTCTCGACGATTCGTTCAGACTGGGCACACGGCCTGCGACACGGGCGTGTCGCAGGGCGTGTCGACCCGTGTCGACACTTAGCCACGAAGTCGTCGAGATTCTCTCGATGATTCGTTGAGACATGGCATACAGCCTGCGACACGGGCGTGTCACAGGGCGTGTCGACCCGTGTCGACGATCGTCCCGGGGAGTCGACGAGATTCACTCGATGATTCGTCGAGACAAGGCACACGGCCTAGGACACGGGCATGTCCAAGGCCGTGTCATCAGATCGACGATTTTCGCTCGACGAAATGTCGAGACCGTGTACACGGCCTGGGGTCCAGGCGTATGAAGGTAACACGGGTAAGGACACGGGCGTGTCCTAGAACCCGTGTAGTGCTCGGGTTGATTTTGGGGAAAAATCATGGGGTACACGGCCGGCCACACGGCCGTGTGAGGTGGAACACGGGCGTGTCAGCTCGAACACGGGCGTGTTCGATACCCGTGTGAGGTTCCAGGAGATTCGATTTTGACGGCGAATGAGGCACACGGCCCTGGACACGGGCGTATGCCAGGCCGTGTTCGGTCCAGATTAGGCATTTCAGCCCCGAATTGAAGCCGTTCATTTCTGTAACTCAAGATCCAACGGCTGGGGGTTGTTCCTGAAGGGATATACCCGTGAATGGGCTTTCAAAACCCTTACTTTTCTTAAGTGTTCTCTTTCTAAAGCCTTAGAGAGAGAGGAGAGCCAAGGGAGGAAGAAGGAGCTAGATCCCGCCATTGGAGGAGCTTCGGAGCTCCGAATCGCGAGCCGACTCCGGATCCACGGAGGCAACGCTAGTGCGGTGGTTTTCATCCGATTACTTTTCCATGGCGCCAAAGAGGAACGCAAGGGTAACGATCCTCATCTTGAGCATGAGTAGCTCTCTTTCTTAGCATAGGAAGCCCGCTCTCGCTAGTTTGCGGAGAGTTGGAGGCGTTCCTTCGGGTAGATATGTGTAGTCCCCGTTGTTTAGAGTCCGTAAGCGAGAACGGACATAGGCATGATGTGTGAAGCCTACCCGGACATACTAGTCTGGATCGGTGATGTTGCATTGCATAATGTCGGGGAAGACTCCGTGCTATTGGTTGTTTTTCGGGTTTTCTACGCGGTAGATTACAGCAGGGAGCCTTGGGGACTAACCCAAAGGTGCACCCAGAAAATTGGGCGGATACGAGATCTTGCCAACTTGGTGGCTTGAGAGCCAACTTGAACATAACCGGGTTATGTGACTTGTGATGGAAATGGGACTCGGTGGAAGTTTGACCAGCGCAAATGGCTTAAATTGTCGTTGTGATGTGAGCACGGGTTAGATGGAACCGTACCCGTTCTATGTCGTTCGGTTAAAGAGACCTAAAAGCACGTGGCACTTACCGTTGGCATAGAGTAGGGTCTTCGGCGGTCAATGGCTTAAATTGTCGTGACCCAGGCCAGGAAGACAAATTGCTCATAGGTTTGGCCGTCCAAGTGGCGGTGGTGAGTCCGGAATGTCTATGGCTTTAATTGACGTGACATCGACTGGTTCACCGAGAATGTGCCCTGAGAGCACGGGGCGTGTGGCCGTGCGAGCCAACGCCTGTGATGTATTGGCTATTGATATAAATTGCTCGCTCATGCTAATGAAATGCAGGGAAGGAGCATCGCCGCCCCGAGCTGGGGGCGGGATCGTTATAATTTGGTCAGCATTGCTGACCGTTGCCTTGTTTTGCCACCGTGCGGTGGTTTGTTGCTTGCAGGTGCAGCTGGACCAAGCGGTCAATAGCGGGCTAAAGCCCTTTTTGCGAAGCCGGCCCTCGAAGGCCCAAATGGAAGTGTTTACTGTTTTATTCATGTATGACCGGCCTGCGTGCCGTGGTTTGTAAAACATGTAATATTCAAGTGAAACATTTTGTAAGGCCTTAAGGCTTGTTTTGGGTATTTTGTATAACATTCCTATTTTATATTAGTGGACATTCGTGCTTTGATGCTGGGTTCTTGTTTACAACTTTTATAAACTACTTCCGCTAGAATGCTCTGTGTAGGACGTTGAGATTGGTTGGATGGTTTCCATAAGTAACCACCCGGTCTGTCTGTGGCATACGGCGTCGGGCCCCGGCCGGACCTACTGCTTTATGCTATGTGACGGATAGGGGGTGTTACATTTGCAGCCCCACAGGTATAACAAAGAAGATGGACAAGCTCACTATAGAAGAAGAACCTACTGCAAGACAGCAAGTAGAAGATAGTGGCTGTTGTCCAGGGGGAGTATTACCTATACCTAATGCAGAAGAAGTACAAGGAGTGCAGCAAGATGAAGAAACTGAAGAAGTTCAACCTGAAGACAGGATGCCTCCAGCCATTAGGCATCTAAGAGATCATCCAGCAGACTAAATCATTGGTGATCCAAGACAAGGGGTACAAACAAGGAGCAGAAATCTGAATGTAGCAATCTACTCCAGTTTCCTATCCCAAGTTGAACCAAAGAAGTTTGAAGAAGCCATCCTAGACCCTCATTGGATTGAGACAATGCAAGAAGAGCAGAATCAGTTCAAGAGGTGCAAGGTCTGGGAGTTTGTTCCTAAACCTAAAGACCACAACATAATTGGGACCAAGTGGATCTATAGGAACAAGATGGATGAACATGGAGTCATCATTAAGAACAAAGCAAGATTGGTTGCTAAAGGATATAGGCATGAAGAAGGTATTGATTTTGATCAAACCTTTGCTCCAGTAGCCAGACTGGAAGCCATAAGGATGTTTCTGGCCTATGCAACCTTTCAAGGATTTAAAGTTTACCAAATGGATGTCAAGTCAGCATTTCTAAATGGTAATCTAAAAGAGGAAGTCTATGTGGAACAGCCATCAGGTTTTGTTGATTCAACTCTAATTAATCATGTCTATAGACTTAGGAAAGCATTGTATGGGTTAAAGAAAGCCCCTAGGGCTTGGTATGAAACCCTGTCTAGTTTCCTCATTGAGAATAAGTTCACAAGGGGGAAAATAGACAAGACTCTATTCCTTAGGGAATCCAGAGGCAAAGTAATACTAGTCCAAATATATGTAGATGACATAATATTTGGGTCTACTGAAAGTAGTCTTTGCAAAAAGTTTGCAAAACTAATGCAAGGACAGTTTGAGATGAGTAGTATGGGGGAACTTAAGTTCTTCTTGGGTCTCCAAGTAAGACAGACTGAGAATGGTTTATCCATATGCCAGTCTAAGTTCACCCTAGAACCCATAAGGAAGTATGGTATGGATTCATCCAGTACCATGAAGACTCCTATGGGGTCAAGTATGTCTCTTAGCAAGGATGATACAGGGAAACCTGTAGATGAGTCTTTGTATAGAGTGATAGTTGGCTCCCTATTATATTTGACTGCAAGTAGACCAGATATCATGTATGTTACATGTGTTTGTGCAAGGTATCAATCCTGCCCTAAAGAGTCTCATTTGACAACAGTCAAAAGAATATTGAGATATATTAAGGGCACTCCTTATCTAGGCCTCTGGTACCCTAGGAATGGGGATTTTAAACTAACAGGTTATTCAGATGCAGACTTTGTAGGATGCAAAGAAGACAGAAAAAGCACAACTGGAACCTGTCAATTCCTAGGTGGAAGACTGATTTCTTGGAGTAGCAAAAAGCAAACAAGTGTGGCTATCTCCACTGCAGAGTCAGAATATGTGGCTGCAGGAAGTTGCTGTGCTAATCTTCTATGGATACAACATCAGCTTGAGGACTATGGAATTCAGGTAAGTAAAACTCCACTGTTTTGTGATTCTACAAGTGCTATATCAATTGCACATAATCCTGTTTCCCATAGTAGAACTAAACATATTGAAATAAAATATCATTTTCTTAGGGAGCATGTAGAGAAAGAAGATATTTTACTAGAATATGTTAAAATAGATAATCAACTAGTTGATATGTATACTAAGCCCCTAGAAGAAACTAAGTTCAATAGGTTTAAAATTGAACTAGGCATGATAAACTTAGAATAAATTTATAAAATTGGCTAAGTAAAAAGGTGTCGACACACAGAGATATCTGTGTCGACACAGAAAATTGGTGTCAACACTTCAGGGAAAAGGTGTCGACACATCTAGGAAGTTGGTGTCGACACTTCAGAATATTGGTGTCGACACATGACAAGTAGGTGTCGACACATCCAAGGTGGTGTTGACACTTAGTGTTTACTCAGAATTATCTAAGTACAGTCTCGACTAAATGTCGAGTTCAGTGGTGTCGACACATAAACAAGTGTCGACACATATTATCTGTTGACTAAACTTGTGTCGACACGTAAGTGTCGAGACATTATAAGTTAGTGTCGACACTTATCGACAGTGTCGACACAATTTAAGTTAGCCGCCCGCCTTTTCATTTTCAAACCTAGAAAGGTATAAATAGGAATTTGCCTTAGTTTGTCGACACGCTTTCAAAAGTTTCGAGACCAAACTTGTGTGTCGACACCTCTCTTCTCTCAGTTCAAATTCTTCAAACCCTAATGGCGCCAAAGCTTGAGGAGAACATCAATGAAGGCTATGAACTGGTGCGCGACGCGTTTGGTGATGCAGACCAAGAAATCAAGAATGTGATAACCCTAGTTGCAGACTCGGGGTTGGAATTTCTTATTTCAGAGCCTACAAAGATCTGGAAGAAGGAAGTCTTGGAATTCCACAATGGAGCTAAGGTAGACGAATCTGGATTCAAGATCAAGTCCAGGGTCCATGGTGAGAAGGTTAAGGTTTCACCAAAAAGTTTGAGGAAAATCCTTCAGTTGCCAAGAACTAAGAAAGAAGAAGAGGTTACTGCTTCCAGGACCAGAGATGCACTGGCATGGTGTGGTCTGGATTCTAAAATGAAAATTGGATCAGTGTTTAATAGAAAGGGCATGAACATCCAGGGGAAATTCCTTTCTGAAATTGTTGGCAATGTCATCTTAAGTAAGCCTGGAGGACATGATAGGGTATCAGCCCATATGTTCAACATTATGACAAGGATAATCTACAGCCTGAAAACTGACTGGTCTGTAGTGATCTTTGAGAAGATTAAGGAAAGCCTAAAGAAGCCCAACTTGGGCAGGATCTTAAGTCTATACCTTACTGGTATTATACCAGAAGTTATGGGTCAAGCTGCTGGAAGTAAAATCAACCATATGAGGAAAATGGACTTGAGGATATTCTCTAGGTGGGACAGGGTTTTGTCAAAGGAAATGCCAACCCCTAAGAAGATCACTCCTGAAAAGGAAACCCCACTCAAGAAGAAGAAGAAGATAGCTCCAGTAGCTCAGGAATCATCAAGTAGTTCAGATGATGAACAAGTACCTGGAGATGCTGGGAAGTCTCCAACTCCACAAGTGGCTGCAGAAAGGCAGGGGGAGCTACCACCAGCTAGCCCCTTACATCAGGATCAAATCCACGGGGAGCCTCTAGTTGTGGAAGAACTAACTACCCTGGAGAGTGAGCAAGCTACAAACATCATCCTTGAGGTAATCTATGAGCTTAATGCTTTAGATTTCCTTAAAGTGGATACTATTTTATCTGATCCATTAAGTAATGTTAATAAGCAAACTCTGCTGGATAGCCCACTCCCAGATGTTGTTATGGAAGACACATCTGTTGAAGTTCAAATTGTATCTGATCCAGTGGTAGATGAGCAAAGAATTTCTTCTGCCCATTCTCCACAAGAAATTACAATGGAAGATTTATTTCTTAATCTGGATCAAGAAGATTTTGACAACGAAACTGCTGCTACTGAAGGGAGAATGCTCTAGTTAAGGGGGAGCAACTACAAATTCATGAAGAACCTGCAAGGAAAGAGACTGAGAAGGGACAAGAAGTGCAGAAGGAGTTACCTCCAAGCCCTAAGGAGAGGGTAGAAATTGCTAGCTCCTCAGCTTCTGAAGATGAGGAAGCTGCACGGGCAAAGAAAAAGAAATTTCAAGTATTCAAGAGAAGGAGTCAGAATTATAAGAAGGCCTTACAAACTATTGCACCACAGCCTATATCACAGCCAGCACCTACTGTTGATTATAGTGCTCTCATGGTTGCAATGCAAATTAAGCTTGATGAGCACAGGCAGGCCATTGAGAAGTATGTGGATGAAGGGCAAAAATCATTGCAGTTTGATCTGGCCCAGGATATAAAGTCTATAAGATTTGAAATGAATCTTAATAAGAAGGAGATGACAGACTGCTTCCACAAGGGAGGGAATGCAGTGGTGTACTTGGCTACACATCAAGAGAAGATAAAAGCTCAAGTAGATGAGCTTGCAGTCAAGCAAGGCTATGTACTTGAAAATCAAATTAGGATTAATGATAACTTGACTGCTTCTCACAATGTCATAGTCACAGAGATGAAGACTCTGGCTACAGGGTAGACTCCAGCTACTGCTACTGCTAAAGCAGAATTTGACAAAGCCTTCCAAGAAGAAATAACTGTTGTTAAGACTGCCATACAAGACTCTCAGGGGATCATTACAGAAAAGTTCCAAAGGTTAAAACCTTTCTTTAAAGATGGAGTCAATTATTTGGATGCCCAAATAAGATTTCAAAAGGATGATCTAAGGGATCACATGGTTAGAGAAGTCATAAAGGGAGAGAGAGTATTAGTCAAAGCCAGCTCTGATCATGCTAAATGGATTTCTAATTCTATCAGAGCTACTCTTGGATATCCTCCTCTTTGTGATGATGATAATGTTGCAGAATCTGGGATTAATCCTGCATATCTAGGAGGGGAGCAACCTGAAGTGGATCAAGTCCTCTACCCTCCTCCAGATTTTGAGATGGTACATGCTGATATCCAGACCATGTATAGTCCACCTGATGGTACTCAGATGTTGCCTCCTATGGTGGATCCATATACAAACACATATTATGCATCCCATACTACATAATATGCCCCGTATACTTCTTGTCATGTTATGAGTGTAGTGTTCGTGCTTCAGCCAAGACGTGCTGATGACATATCGGTGTGTGTATGGTATGACTCTAAACACCTAACACTAACAGGGACAGGTTGCCCGACAATTTGTCAAGCAACCTCCCTCTGATACCAACTGTCACAACCCGAATTTTCTCATTTATAATAATAAATCAGAGAACGAGAAAACTACGAGCTGTGATGCCACGTCAAGCAGGGGATAACTGCTGACGCTCAGACAACACTTTAATCCTTCAATTCATAAGTTAAAATGAATAGAAAACTGATTTTTTAATTAATTGGCCGTATCCCTCGGCTCAGTGGATCAGATAGTCCACGGTTTGAAAACTATTTTTATACGTAGCGGAAAAATACTTCATTTATGCTTATCATCCTAAAAGAGCGCATAAGCGTCCTAAGAGGACAACTTACACTGTGCAAGACCCTAGATTTCAATTTATAATATTTATAAGGAAAACCATCTTTTTACGCATTGGAAAATAGAGTTTGAGCTTTTATAAAACATGCTGATCATGCAATACATATAGTAGTTCTATTATAGGGTTTAAAGTAACTAGCAACCTAGCATAAAACATTCCCAGAGAGCAAGTGAAACTACCACAAAACAGGTAAACTAGCAGCTAAGCAAATACTTAATATCACAAAGGAAAATCACCAACGAGCGTCAACAACCTGACACGAACTCGCTGGTGAGCATGTATGTCTGTACTACTACAAGGCTAAAGAACTACCTCGACAAGCGAGGAAAACACTGCCAAAGCGCAGTCCACAGAGAAACTCCTGAAACTAGCCGCACAGCCGGCTACAGACCTGAACCTGAGGCATTCAAAAGAAGAACACCTCAGCAAGAAATAATGAAACAAGTGGCAAAGAAGCATTAGATAATAATTGAATAAAAAGAACAGAAAGAAAAAGGGTTACCAACCCTGCAAGAGTAAATGCCGAAAAACTCAGCTAAAGAATCCAAAAGAGGACAAAATGCAGGTGTAATAATCAGTAAAGTGAGAGAAATACAACAAGTACAGAAACGTACCAAACTCCGCTCAAGCCTGCAGAGACAGAAGGAAACCAATATGCATCAAATGAACAGTAAGAAGGAACTAACAGTCCTAAACTTGTAAATCGTTAGCACTGGCACAAATCCCAAACCTGTGTCGGAGACTAAGAACAGTCACAACCGAACAACCAGGTCCAGGTGTCTCAAGAGTACTAAAGGGGCCGCCACAGGGTCCACACACATAGAGTTCCAACCTCTTACAGGAACCCAAAAATAATATCCAAAGGAGGGAATGGTGGTGGCCACGGCTCGATCTCCCCTGGTACCATAGTCCTTCAGAAACCCAACTACCACATGCTAAGGATCCACGATTCGGCGCCAAAGTTAGCCGACAACACCACTTAGAAACTACCAAATTCTACAACCAAAACCCGTCGACTTATTTTCCCCTACCCGCCGAACTATTTTCCCCTACCCGCCGAGTTACTTCCCCTACCCGCCGAGTACAACTAAAAATAAAACCGATAACTTCCTAGTTTGGGCCGACTACAAGCCCAAAACTAGGAACATTCCAATATTACCTATTCTACGACAAGGAGGAAAGAATAATACGACAAAAATGCAACTCATGGAGGCACGCAAGAGGGGAGAAATCCACTTGCCTCAAATCGACCTTGAAAACGTCACCAAAAATACTCCACCACGTAGATCCGTCCAAAAGGGGGCACGCGGAGACGAGATCTACGAAAAAAATGGACAACCGGGGTTAGGGCCGAAAAAAATCTATGGCGAAACGGTCACCGAAACGAGAAAAGCTTACCACGATCTCGAAGCTCTCGCCGAGAGCTTTCCAACGCCGCGATCGGATCGAAATTCCGTCCACCGGATCGGCGGTGGCGGCCGCCGGAAGTTTCGCGAACGGAAGGGTTCCGCACTCCGCAAAAATTCCGCACAGGAGGGGGGGCTGATCGGGGAAGAAGAAGAAGAGCTTTACTTTAACTTATATATATATATATATATTTAATAATAATAATAATATACAAATTATATATAAAAAAAAAGCAAATTAATCCGATCGGTGAGAATGAATCTCACCGATTCGGTGAGAATCGGTGAGATTCATTCTCACCGATTCTTACTAAATTTATATTTTATATATATATATTTTTAAATTATTTATATATAAATATATATATATATATATATAATAATATATATAATTATTATAATAAGATAACCTTATATGGTTACAGAGGGCCAAACGCGCGACGAATCGAACGAAATTCGCACCGTAGGCGAATGACGACACTGCGAATCCAACGGCGAAGTCGAAATCGAATTCCGACGCACCGTTTTCGAGATAATAATTTCTAAAGTTAACGGCGTACGCGAAAACATACAAACTACAATCGCGCGCCGAGGCTCCAAAAATGCTCGGAACGCGACGAAACTTGACGAGCAAGTCTAAAATTAGCCGATCAAATTTCCTAATATAAAATTTTCCACTCCCGACGTAAATCTCAAAATTTGGCCGGTCAAACCTAACGAACGCAAACGCGCTACGACAAAGTCGGTAACAAAATCCGACGAGCAAAACTCGGGCAAAATTCCCGAAGCCAAAACACAAGCATTCCCCAAGAGGCTCCACCGAGTCACCAAACAGACTCCGGCTCGCTAGGAAATCTTGCTGCCAGGCATCACCAAGCCACACAGGGAACCTAAAGAGCTAAAAGCACGCTCTAACAACGCCACCTGACCAACACGCGCTAACAAAACGCTCTGACGTCATAATACGCCAAATAAGAAATTAAATAAATCACTGGAAAATCGGGGGCGTTACAGTCACTCCCCCTAAAAGAAAGTTTCGTCCCGAAACTTTACGCATAAAATAATTCTACCAAAGAGGAAAAGAAAATAACCAAGGGTTATCGAATGCTTACCGAGCACAACTAGGAGAACAAATGAGGATGCGCCTCCCTCATAGCTGACTCCAGCTCCCAAGTCGCGCTCTCCATGTCTTGGTTTCTCCACAGAATCTTTACCATCGGTATTGTCTTTTTCCGCAACACTCGATCTTGCACATCCAAAACACGAATAAGAACTTCCACGTAGGAAAGGTTAGGCTCCAACTGGGGCACTGCATCCAGCACTTGTCAAGGTCCTGGGTTCGAGACCTAGTGGCAACAACCTACCGTGCTGATAAACAGGCCGGAGAGGGGTTGGGGTGCATGGCCTGCAGGCTTGAATGTGAAAGGCTGACTACCAGTGGTGGGCCCGGGTCTAGACCCTGGTAGGCCGGCGGTGCCAGCGGGTTCCCATGGATGGGCCTGGACCGTTACAAAAAGTGCACTTTTTGTAACGGTCCAGGCCCATCAACATGGGACCCAGCTGGACCGTCGGCCTACCAGAGTCCAGACCTGGGCCCACTCCTGGTAGTCAGCCTATCACATTCAAGCCTGCAGGCCATGCACCTCAACCCCTCTCCGGCCTGTTTATCAGCACGGTAGGTTGTTGCCACTAGGTCTCGAACCCAGGACCTTGATAAGAGAGCTTTCCACCACTCCCTCATCACCAACTGAGCTGCAGCTCAGTTGGTGATGAGGGAGTGGTGGAAAGCTCTCTTATCAAGGTCCTGGGTTCGAGACCTAGTGGCAACAACCTACCGTGCTAATAAACAGGCCGGAGAGGGGTTAGGGTGCATGGCCTGCAGGCTTGAATATGAAAGGCTGACTATCAGTGGTGGGCCCGGGTCTGGACCCTGGTAGGCCGGCGGTGCCAGCGGGTTCCCATGGGATGGGCCTGGACCGTTACACACTTAGCACACACCTCCGCAGTTGGCTCACGTGAAAAACATTGTGCACGCCAGGAAAATTTGCGGGCAATTTCAACTTGTAGGCTGACACACCAATCCGCTCCACAATTTCAAATGGTCCCACATACCTCGGGTCCAACTTATGGTTCTTACCGAACCTCTTCACTCCAACCATCGGGGAAACCTTAAGGAATACCATGTCCCCCACAGAAAATTCCAAAACGGACCTACGCCGATTGGCGTTCTTCTCGTATCGCTCTTGAGCTATCCGAAGCTTCTCTCGAAATAAGCTTTACAGAAACTTCCATTTCTTCTAAGGCATCTGGACCTAACATCGGCCTCTCACCAACCTCAGCCCAAAATAGAGGAGTTCTACATCGTCTTTCATATAGCGCTTCGAAAGGAGCCATTTGCAGACTCTCTTAATAACTGTTATTGTATGCAAACTCCATCAACCTCAAGCGTTCATCCCACGCTCCTCCGTGGTCTAATATATAACAACGGATCATATCTTCCACAATCTGATTAACACGCTCCGTTTGACCATTGGTCTGTGGATGATATGCGGTAGAATATCTCAAGTCAGTTCCCAATCCTTCTTGAAGGCTCTTCCAGAAACGAGACGTAAACCTGGAGTCTCGATCTGATACTATACTTACGGGTACTCCATGTAACCTGATAACTTCATTCAAATATAGCTCCGCTATCTTTTTCATCGAGTAACCAATCTGAAAGGGTACGAAGTGTGCACACTTTGTTAATCTATCAACAATCACCCAAACAGAGTCATGCCCTCGGGGAGATCTCGGCAAACCAATAATGAAATCCATTGAGATACTCTCCCACTTCCAAGTTGGAATCTCTAAAGGTGCTAATTTTCCACCAGGCCTTCCATGATCAGCCTTAACTCTTTTGCACGTAAAGCATTCTGACACAAACCTTGCAATGTCACCCTTCATCCCAATCCACCAGACAATCTGTTTCAAGTCCTTATACATTTTTGTAGACCCTGGATGGTAGGCCACACTTGAACCGTGTGCCTCACTGCACAACTTATCTCGAATATCTCGAAAATTGGGGACGCAAAATCTACCGCGGTACTTTAGAGTACCCGCGTCATCGATCGAAAAGTCAGGCAGCTCCCCCTTCTCAGTTCTATTATGAAGGTGCAGTAGATCAGGATCGTCCTTTTGATGAAGCCTCGTAAGAGAAATCCATGAAGGCTCAGACACTTCCAAACTGCTTGGCGAGTCACATCTACCAACTGAAATATCCATTAAAAGAAACTCTTCTACCAACAACTCAGTGGAGAGATTGAAAATTTTCCCTGTCTTCCTGCTTAAGGCGTCGGCTACCACGTTAGCCTTACCCGGATGGTATAAGATCTCCACTTCATAATCAGCCACATACTCTAACCATCTGCGCTGGCGCAAGTTCAACTCCTTTTGAGTGAAGACGTACTTCAAACTCTTATGATCTGTATAAATCTTGCACTGCGCGCCATACAACAAGTGTCTCCATAATTTTAATGCATAAATAACTGCTGCGAATTCCAAGTCATGCGTAGGGTAGTTCCTTTCATGAATCTTAAGCTGTCTTGACCCATACGCAATCACTTTTCCTTCTTGCATCAGCACACAACCAAGACCCACGTGGGAAGCGTCCACGTAAACGGCATAGTCTAATCCTTTCGTAGGCAATGTCAATATCGGAGCAGTGCACAGTCTATTCTTTAGCTCTTGGAACGCTTCTTCGCACTTATCGCTCCACACAAATGCTGCATTCTTCTGCGTCAGCTTAGTCAATGGCGCAGATAACGTAGAGAAACCCTCTACAAATCTTCTATAGTAGCCAGCCAACCCTAGGAAGCTTCTTATTTCTTTGGGTGTGGCAGGCCTCGTCCATTCCATAACTGCGGCTATCTTTTCTGGGTCGACAGAGATTCCGTTCTTGTTAACCACATGACCCAGGAAAGAAACCTGAGGCAACCAAAACTCGCATTTACTTAGCTTGGCGAACAACTTATGGTCCCTCAAGGCAGATAAAACTAGACGCAAATGTTGGTCATGCTCCTCAACATTGCGTGAATACACCAACACATCGTCTATAAATACGACCACAAACTTGTCCAGAAAGTCCTTGAAGACCCTGTTCATCATGTCCATGAAAGCAGAAGGTGCGTTGGTCAAACCGAACGACATCACCAAAAATTCAAAATGTCCATGTCGGGAACGGAAGGCAGTCCGCGGTATATCTGATTCACGGATCCTTAACTGGTGGTAGCCCGAATGAAGGTCAATCTTAGAGAACACGGCGCTGCCTCGCAGTTGATCAAACAAATCATCTATCCTCGGCAACGGATACCTATTCTTGATCGTTACCTTATTTAGCTCTCTATAATCGATGCACAACCTCATCGATCCATCCTTTTTCTTGACGAACAAAACGAGAGCACCCCAAGGCGAAGAACTCGGCCTTGTAAATCCGTACTCAAGCAACTCGTCTAACTGGATACGCAACTCCTCCAGTTCGCGTGGGGCCATCCGGTAAGGCGCCTTGGCAATAGGACGCGTACCCGGCTCCAAATCTATAACAAACTCCACGTCTCGATCAGGCGGGAGACTAGGAAGATTAGCTGGAAAGACATCAGGATAATCACGAACCACCGGGATCTCCTCTAAACACGGCAAACTAACCTTGGTTTCTAAAACCGAAACCAAACAAGCAAAACATCCGGAATCTACAAGCTTCCGAGCACATACCGCCGATATAGTCGGAGAATCCTGGCGCGGATAACCTTAAACACTCCCGGGCTGACCGTTGTCCATCCTGAAGTCCAAGCGTTTACCCTTGCATTGGATCACAGCATCATATCTGGACAACCAGTCCATGCCTAGGATCACATCGAAGTCTTCCAGATCTAACAGCTTCAAATCAGCAAACGCGAGGAAATCGCCTAACAAAATTGGACAACTCTGAATACCCTGGTCCGAAACTACAGATTCGCCTGAAGGAAACTTGACACAGAACGCATCACCAACACGATCGAGATCCAACCGGTAACGCTCTACGAAGGCCCTAGCCACAAATGAGTGGGTAGCGCCGGAATCGAACAGAACACGCGCCCAGCGGTTCTTTACCTTAAATCGTCCTATAAAATTGCACACGCGACTAAGGAAGCGAACGCTCAAAACTATAACTATGAGCTAAACATTAGAACTAGGGAAGAATCTAACCTGATATCACTTGCGTGGACGTCTGAGCTTCCTCCAAAGAGACCACGTTCAACTTTCCTTTCCCCTTGTCCACTCGCTGCGGCGGCGGCAAGGCCTGAAGAGGAACTGGCTGCAGAGTAAGCTGAGCTTGCGGGCACTGATACTTGAGATGACCCACTTGACCGCACAAGAAACAACTTCTAGTCTTCTTCTAGCAATGGGCATCATCGTGCCCCGGCTTCTTGCATACCGAACAAAGCAAATCTTTCTTTTGGACACCTTGGATTGCATGAATCTGCTCTTTCTTTTGAGCTCCTAACCTTTGATAACATCTTTCCAATGGATGGCCCGGTCGGCCACAGAAACTACATACCTCCTTGTTTCTCTTCCTCGGAGCAACGTCAGGGACCTGAGCACTCTTACCCTCATCAGATTTTCTTTTATCCTTCCTCAGTTGTTGACCTCGATTCTTGGCATTATCAATTGCCTCTACCTTTAAGGCAGCTTCCACCATACCAGCATAACTTGAGGTCGCATAGGCACTTGCTAATTGCTGGACGTCACTCCTTAGCCCAGCCAGAAATCGCTTGCTTCTATTTTCGTCGGAACTCACCAAGTCTGGGGCAAATCGGCTTAGCTTACTAAACTCGATTTCATACTCGCTAACCGTGAGCTGCCTCTGCTTTAAGTGCAGGAAATCATTCATCAGACGGTCCCTCTCGACTGATGGAAGAAACATGGTCAGAAGTAGCTCCTTAAAGGACTCCCAGGAACACCCGTCCTTCAGACCTTCTTTCTCCCTCAGCCACCAGCCCTTCGCCAACCCCTTGAGCTGATATGCGGCTAACATCACCTTCTGGTCATCAGTGATCCCGGAGTATGAGAACATCTCCTCGATTGATATCATCCAATCGTCTAAGACCATGTAATCTGCCTTGCCATCATACGTCGGAGGCCTAAGTCGCTGAAACTGAGAAATAAAGGTCATCTCTGGTGGCACCACGACCGGAGGCACCAGAGGAGCGGGGGGAACAGGGACAGCTTGACCCACCACAGGGTCCTGAACTCTCGGAATCTGCCCTGCCACGACTACTAACAAGGACTGGACCTGAGACTGCAAATCCCCTACTTGCTTTGATAAGGCTTCATTGCTTTGTCTCAGACCTTCTATCACTGCGCTGCTCTGCGCACCTGATGATTCTCCCTCCGACTGGGGAGTCAACCTTGTCGAAGGACGCCTCGACATTCTAATGGAACAACAAAACACTAATTAGACACCTAGCCCACCCACTAGAACCAAACAACATAGTACAAAACAATACATACTTAAGTACTTGCTCATGCTGCTAACTTGCTCTGGGATTTTTTTTGTAATGATGATATGCTTATCCTACGATGATTCACTATCATCCAACTAACTCTTGTGCCTAGATCGGGAATGCATGAATTTATATTCTTTTTGACTCAAAATTATGTGTGTACACATGTCATCCTGCAAATCTTTAGCTTGGCACGTTGTGCTTATGCAATGTTATGCTATGCATGATTGTGCTATGCATTCAAAAAAGGCCCTAATGCATGTTATGAGCGGCGTACACATGAAAATGTTATGCATCCCATACTACATAACATTTCCATGCAACGAAAAGGAAAACGTGCTAGCCGCATTCATGTGGTGAGGTTATGCATCCCATACTACATAACCCTCACATGTTGCCTCCTATGGTGGATCCATATACAAACACATATTATGCATCCCATACTACATAATATGCCCCGTATACTTCTTGTCATGTTATGAGTGTAGTGTTCGTGCTTCAGCCAAGACGTGCTGATGACATATCGGTGTGTGTATGGTATGACTCTAAACACCTAACACTAACAGGGACAGGTTGCCCGACAATTTGTCAAGCAACCTCCCTCTGATACCAACTGTCACAACCCGCATTTTCTCATTTATAATAATAAATCAGAGCACGAGAAAACTACGAGCTGTGATGTCCACGTCAAGCAGGGGATAACTGCTGACGCTCAGGCAACACTTTAATCCTTCAAATCATAAGTTAAAATGAATAGAAAACTGATTTTTTAATTAATTGGCCGTATCCCTCGGCTCAGTGGATCAGATAGTCCACGGTTTGAAAACTATTTAGGGTTTAGGGTGAAAAATACTTCATTTATGCTTAACATCCTAAAAGAGCGCATAAGCGTCCTAAGAGGACAACTTATACTGTGCAAGACCCTAGATTTCAATTTATAATATTTATAAGGAAAACCATCTTTTTACGCATTGGAAAATAGAGTTTGAGCTTTTATAAAACATGCTGATCATGCAATACATATAGTAGTTCTATTATAGGGTTTAAAGTAACTAGCAACCTAGCATAAAAAATTCCCAGAGAGCAAGTGAAACTACCACAAAACAGGTAAACTAGCAGCTAAGCAAATACTTAATATCACAAAGGAAAATCACCAACGAGCGTCAACAACCTGACACGAACTCGCTGGTGAGCATGTATGTCTGTACTACTACAAGGCTAAAGAACTACCTCGACAAGCGAGGAAAACACTGCCAAAGCGCAGTCCACAGAGAAACTCCTGAAACTAGCCGCACAGCCGGCTACAGACCTGAACCTGAGGCATTCAAAAGAAGAACACCTCAGCAAGAAATAATGAAACAAGTGGCAAAGAAGCATCAGATAATAATTGAATAAAAAGAACAGAAAGAAAAAGGGTTACCAACCCTGCAAGAGTAAATGCCGAAAAACTCAGCTAAAGAATCCAAAAGAGGACAAAATGCAGGTGTAATAATCAGTAAAGTGAGAGAAATGCAACAAGTACAGAAACGTACCAAACTCCGCTCAAGCCTGCAGAGACAGAAGGAAACCAATATGCATCAAATGAACAGTAAGAAGGAACTAACAGTCCTAAACTTGTAAATCGTTAGCACTGGCACAAATCCCAAACCTGTGTCGGAGACTAAGAACAGTCACAACCGAACAACCAGGTCCAGGTGTCTCAAGAGTACTAAAGGGGCCGCCACAGGGTCCACACACATAGAGTTCCAACCTCTTACAGGAACCCAAAAATAATATCCAAAGGAGGGAATGGTGGTGGCCACGGCTCGATCTCCCCTGGTACCATACTCCTTCAGAAACCCAGCTACCACATGCTAAGGATCCACGATTCGGCGCCAAAGTTAGCCGACAACACCACTTAGAAACTACCAAGTTCTACAACCAAAACCCGCCGACTTATTTTCCCCTACCCGCCGAACTATTTTCCCCTACCCGCCGAGTTACTTCCCCTACCCGCCGAGTACAACTAAAAATAAAACCGATAACTTCCTAGTTTGGGCCGACT
The DNA here is from genome assembly GCA_039583875.1 of Platanthera guangdongensis. Classification (NCBI taxonomy): domain Eukaryota; kingdom Viridiplantae; phylum Streptophyta; class Magnoliopsida; order Asparagales; family Orchidaceae; genus Platanthera; species Platanthera guangdongensis. Next base: position 116,820,285 of record CM077151.1, read on the forward strand.
ACAAGCCCAAAACTAGGAACATTCCAATATTACCTATTCTACGACAAGGAGGAAAGAATAATACGACAAAAATGCAACTCATGGAGGCACGCAAGAGGGGAGAAATCCACTTGCCTCAAATCGACCTGGAAAACGTCACCAAAATACTCCACCACGTAGATCCGTCCAAAAGGGGGCACGCGGAGACGAGATCTACGAAAAAAACGGACAACCGGGGTTAGGGCTGAAAAAAATCTATGGCGAAACGGTCACCGAAACGGGAAAAGCTTCCCGCGATCTCGAAGCTCTCGCCGAGAGCTTTCCAACGCCGCGATCGGATCGAAATTCCGTCCACCGGATCGGCGGTGGCGGCCGCCGGAAGTTTCGCGAACGGAAGGGTTCCGCACTCCGCAAAAATTCCGCACAAGAGGGGGGGCTGATCGGGGAAGAAGAAGAGCTTTACTTTAACTTATATATATATACATATAATTAATAATAATAATAATAATAATAATAATAATAATAATAATATACAAATTATATAAAAAAAAAAGCAAATTAATCCGATCGGTGAGAATGAATCTCACCGATTCGGTGAGATTCATTCTCACCGATTCTTACTAAATTTATATTTTATATATTTTTTTTAAATTATTTATATATAAATATATATATATATATAATAATAATATATATAATTATTATAATAAGATAACCTTATATGGTTACGGAGGGCCAAACGCGCGCCGTATCGAACGAAATTCGCACCGTAGGCGAATGACGACACTACGAATCCAACGGCGAAGTCGAAATCGAATTCCGACGCACCGTTTTCGAGATAATAATTTCTAAAGTTAACGGCGTACGCGAAAACATACAAACTACAATCGCGCGCCAAGGATCCAAAAATGCTCGGAACGCGACGAAACTTGACGAGCAAGTCTAAAATTAGCCGATCAAATTTCCTAATATAAAATTTTCCACTCCCGACGTAAATCCCAAAATTTGGCCGGTCAAACCTAACGAACGCAAACGCGCTACGACAAAGTCGGTAACAAAATCCGACGAGCAAAACTCGGGCAAAATTCCCGAAGCCAAAACACAAGCATTCCCCAAGAGGCTCCACCGAGTCACCAAACAGACTCCGGCTCGCTAGGGAATCTTGCTGCCAGGCATCACCAAGCCACACAGGGAACCTAAAGAGCTAAAAGCACGCTCTAACAACGCCACCTGACCAACACACGCTAACAAAACGCTCTGACGTCATAATACGCCAAATAAGAAATTAAATAAATCACTGGAAAATCGGGGGCGTTACAAAAGCTGCAAAAGATAATATACAAGACAGAAACAAGTGGTTTTCTGAACTTGAATGGAGGAAACATGAGACTAGGCAAGAAGCAATAGTCCAATATAGAAGAAAGGTCAAGATGGGAAAGCTACCTCCTACTGCCTAGGAGCCTATCAAGTAATTTCCCAAGCCTTATCATTATTTTGAAAGGCAAAAGATTAAAGCTGAGGAACTTAAGAAGAAGGAGCTGAAAGGCAAGAAGCCTGCTGATGCTGAAGTTGCTGAAGCTCCTATACAGGCCAAAGTACAAGCTGGAAAAGGGATTGTGATTAAGGACGCTGAACAAAAATAGCATAGAAATTTTCTTAAGTTTACTATGTAATCTTTTGATGTTAATACTATGTAAAACTTTTGTATTATGAATATTACAAAGTTGTGAGAACAATATGATGTGTTTTAAATCTATTTCATAATTGTTCTGAGATGTTATCTGTATATGCATGTTTGTTTAATACATGTGATGTTCTTTCCTGATTACATAATCCTGTTTTACATCATACTTGATTTTATTCTGTATGGTGTATATCATTGACTAAGGGTTATGACTTCTCCAAATAGGGGGAGATTGTTGGGTACATTAGTTTAAATGTATCTGATTTGAAGAAGCCTCACCCTACTCAATGATATACATCAAAATGTATTTGATGTGTTTTGAGTTCACTTGTGCAGGTTAAGTATATGTAGGAAAGATGGAAAAGTTTCTAAGTCCATGTGTCGACACCCTGAGGGAAAGTGTCGACACTTAAGAAGGCTTGTGTCGACACCCAAGCAAGCAGTGTCGACACTTGGAGTCATTGTGTCGACACCAGGGATGTAGAGTCGACACCAGATAAAAAGTGTCGACACAAGGAGATGTGTCGACACTCAGTGAAGAAAAGTGCAGTGAAGCAGTGTCGACACTTAGCAGTTGTGTCGACACCTAGTGAAACTGTGTCTACATCAAAAAGTGTCGACACTTGGAGGCTGTGTCGACACTCAGCAAAAGTCAGCAGAGACTAAGTATAAGTGTCGACACCCAGAGCATTGTGTCGACACTCAGCAGAAGAGTCAACACTTGAAGAAAGTGTCGACACAAGGAAGAATGTGTCGACACTCAGCTGAAGACTCAACACTTGAAGAAAGTGTCGACACAAGGAGCTGTGTCGACACTCAGCTGAAGACTCAACACTTGAAGTAAGTGTCGACACTAAGGAGTTGTGTCGACACTCAGCCATAGTCTCGACAGAAGAAGAATGTGTCGACACAAGGAGCTATGTCGACACTCAGCAAGTATCAACACTGAAGACATGTGTCGACACCAAGAAGAAGTGTCGACACTTAACAGATTCAACACATGAAGATGTGTCGACACAAAGGAGATGTGTCGACACTTACAAGAATTCAACAATATACTGAAGTACAAGTACTTGTGTCAACACACATTATCAGTGTCGACACATGAAGAAGAAGCTATGTCGAGATATAAAATCTACAACACAAGGAGTTGTGTCGACACCTTGTAGGCTAGTGTCGAGACTTAGTCAACTTGTGTCGACACTTAGTCTATAAGTGTCGACACTAAAATACAGACAGTCTCGACACTTTCAGACAGTTACAGAATTTTCAAGAACTGACTGGATGACTTGACAGCTGCCATTCCAGCCGGTCTACTGCACCTGTCAGAGTTGTCAGAAATCAGTTATGGACCGGACCAGCCGGTTACCATGAAGAAGGCCTATAAATAGGCTTTTGCTGTCTACAGAAAGTGGTTGTCAAAGTTCAGATCAACACATCAAGTAATATAAAGAAGATCTAGCTATCAAGTGAAGATCTAAGTAGTTGGAGAGAGAGAGCTCCATCCAAGAAGTCAGCCATTGGAACCAGGCTGAGAAGAAGGGTTCAGATTTATTCTGAATCTTAAGTAGCAGAGATCAAGGATCAACTGCAGAAGAGGTCAATCTTATTGAGTTCTACATTCAAGAAGCTTTGAATAAAGCCAAGTCAGATTGATTTCAGCTGAGTTCTTCCAAGAAACTCACAACTCCTCTCTCTTTTCTCTGAGTTGTTGAGTATACATTCTGTATTCTTTTTATCTTGTAGGATCCTTAGGGATCTGAGTTTTGTAAGCCTGTAATTATAAAGGCTGAGTGTAGGGCTTGTGGGCCTGAGTGTAGGAGATTTGAATCTCTGAGTGTAGGCCTTGGTGGCTGAGTGTAGGCTTTGTGAAGAAGCTGAGTTGTAGGGCCTTGGGCCTGAGGTGTAGGAACCTGTGTTGTGGGTTCTGAGTGTAAGATCTGAGGATCTGAGATAGTGGAGAAGTTGGGCCGAATCTAGTACACTGCTAGATAGGCGAAGGGGGAAAGTGGATGTACCCAAATCTTGGGGAACCACTATAAAACTGTGTGTCTACTGTGTGCTGTGGAATTCTGTGATTGCTGAATGTGTGCTGTGATAAAGTAGATAGAATGCTGTGTTAGATTCTGTATTCTGCCTTAAAAAGTTAAAAAGATTCAAGTCACCTATTCACCCCCCCCCCTTTAGGTGTTTAGGTACAATATCTTTCAAGCTGGAATGCCTTGGACCTGAAACTGGTCCCTTAAAGCTATGACATGCCATCAAGTAATGACTGATAGACACGCCTGTGGCTGTATGGTCATGCCCGTGTCCATGGCGTGTAATTTTAATCTGACATGGAATTAAAGTCTGGAGGTCCATCTGCTGATCAAGCCAGTGTCCAGTGTCATGCCCCTGACACGCCCATGATGAGAAGGTGTGTAATTTTAGTTGATGTGTCAGTGCTTCTGGAACAGCTGGATAGGCAACAGCTACATGTCACGCCCGTGACTTTTGGGTTACGCCCGTGACTTTTGGATCACGCCCGTGACTTAAGCGTGTACTTGGACCTTTTCCAGTTTTGCTCCAAAATAACACCTAAATAATATGACAGCTTTAAAATATAATTTCTGAATGAGATTAACCTGAAATATTAAAAATAAAGTAATTAGGAACTTATTTAATAAAACTTAACTCTAAAATAATTAATTAATAAATAAATAATGTTATAAAAATAAGGTTAAATTTAGAGTTATCACGACACAACTCTCTCATCACTCCTAACTTCTAATTAAGCACCATCATTAATTTCCTCTTCATTGGGCCAAGGTACTTCGGTTTGGATATTTTTGTCAAAATGTACATGAGTCGATTCTTCAACAACTAAGGTTCTCTTATTGTAGACCTTATAGGAACGACTCTTACTTTATTATCCTAAGAAGATGCCTAGATCAGATTTTTAATCAAATATCCCTAAGTGATCACTAGTGTTTAGAACAAAACATGGGCAACTGAAGACCCTAAAGTACGATACGAATGTTTTTTTTATCGAAATATAGATCATACGGAGTTTGCTTAATAAGGGGGCTAAGCATGACTCGATTCATCACATAAAATGTCGTATTAACCGCTTCATCCCAGAAATACCGTGGCAAGTCGAACTCGTCGATCATTGTGCGTTCTAACTCTTGAATAGTGTGGTTCTTTCTTTCTACAACTCCGTTTTGTTGTGGGGTGCGAGGGGCAGAGAATTCATTAATTATCCCTAAAGTGTCACACAGGTTTATGAAGTCCTCAATCTCAAACTCTCCTCCATGATCCAACCTAATACAATTTATTTTTAGCTCCTTCTCATTTTGAAGTCTCGTGCAAAGATCAGAGAATTCGCTAAACATGTCATATTTATTCGTGAGAAAGATTATCCAGCAATAGCGTGAGTAGTCTTCTATAAGAACAAAAGTGTATCGTTTTTCACCTAGACTACACATGATAAGCAGACCGAAAAAATACATGTGCATAAGTTCATGTGGTCTAGTAGTGGAAACGTCATTTTTCGCTTTTGAAAGAAGTTTTAATAAAATTACATTTTTGACAGGGAGCACACAGGGAGTTTAAACAACCGATCAGAATGTGAAGTCCACGTACAAGAATGTTTTGCGATATTTTAACAATTAATTTGCTTCCAGAATGTCCTAGTCTCCTATGCCAAAGATCTAATTCTTCATTCTTAGCGACTAAGCATTTCAAATCAGATGCAGATATATCGTCAAAATTAATAGTATAAACATTATGAGTTCTAAAACAAACAAGTAAGACATTAGTAGTTTTGGCATTAATGATTTTGCATGTATTTGTAGAAGATTCAAATATAACATCTAGACTTTGATCATAAAGTTGGATAATATAAATTAGGTTGTGTGTTGATGCGCAGAAATGGATAGGAGAGGTTGTCGCGGGCTCCTACATCTTTTTGGTGTGTTCAGTCTCCCAAGCGAGATGATTGAAGAAGATGGTTGCTTGAGGAATGAGGTTGCGAGGATAACAGAGAGGTAAAGCCTCTGAGTGCTCGAGAGTGGAGAAGGCACTTGATCAAGGGTTGTGGGGATAGAGGAGTGGAGGATGTTTGTCCGAGTGCGGAGATGGTCGGGAGGTTGAATAGGAACTGTCGAAGAAGACGGTTACTTTGACGGTTGGTTTTACAGGTTGATGCTAAAAGAGGTGAGTTGAGAAGAAGAGGGGGCCGCTAGCAGCTGCAATAGCAGACTTCACCCGCCGCGGCTTAAATGTCACTCTTGCGACGAGCTTTCCTTTGATTAAAATTTTGTGTTACAGCTTGGGTTGCACATTTACATGGAAAGCAAATAAAGGGTACAAAGGGGGAAGCTGGTGGCTATGGAAATAAGTTGCCAGAGGAGCCCGCGCAGACTGAGTAGAGAGGTCGGTAGACCGCACGGTTAATAGATCATGCAGCTCGCTGGATGAACCCGAATGGACTGTGCGATCAGGTAGAGAGGATAGGTGAGGTCACGCGGAGTAGATAGTGGAGTTCGCAATATCTGATGCCTTGACCCTATCGTCGGTTGCCCTCATATCTGTGTGTCCTCCACCTGGAATGAGAGGAACGGGGGGGGGGGGGGGGCTATTTATAGGCCCAAGGAGGTAACGGCTATTGGTCACGTCACCTCCGATGAGTCGGTGAGTTGTGCGAGTAGAACATGGAGTCCGCCGAGTCCACACCATGTTGTCCGGTTGGGGACGTCTTTTGGAGCTGATTATGATGTTGCTGTACTGGGACAAGTCCGCCTCTTCTGTGTTTAGTGAGCCTGCGCCAAGATTTGCGGGCTGAGGAGTTATCCGCCAACTTCTGGGAAGATGCGTGTGTTGGAAAGCTGAGTGGCGGACTACGCAGTGAGTACGCCTCTGATGTAGGGAAGCATGCTGGTGGAAGCTTGGAGGGCTCAGTGGCGGACTGGGATAGACTGCCCAGCCCACGGCAGACAAGACGAGTCCGCCTCTGTTGGAGGCTTGTCAATGGGTCAGAGGATGGAAACCTGGAGGATATTGAAGAGCAGGTCGCCTCCCTACTGAATAAGTCCGTCTATTGTATGCAGACTGAAGGGTGAATGGCGTAACGAGTCTGCCTAGCCTATGGCGGACGGGTTGGATCCACTTAATGGTGTTTGGTTTGACGGAAAGCTAGAGCAAGTCCATGCTCCTTTGTCGGACAGAGCTAGTGTTCACAAACTGTAGGCGGATGAGAGCTGGTCGTCTGGGCAACCTAGCGGACTGAAGAAACAGGTCTCCCCCATCGCTGAAGTCCTCCTCCTGTTGGATGGAAAGGTTTGCTTCCCCTGCAGGGCGGCCTGGAGGTTGTCGCCCTCTGGTGGACGACCTTAAGAGTTGTCTCATTATTGGGCGCCCTGGAGGCAGGTTGTCATGTGTTGAGTGACCTGGAGGCAAGTCGAACTGGAAGCAGTCCGCAGCCACTACAAAACAAGCGGTTCCTGTGCGACCTGGGCGGTCAGACAGGGGAGACCGCCCTAGACGCACATCCGGAGCGGCCAAAGAAGTCTGTCCGCCCACCCTTAAGACGACAGGTCGCGACCACCAGGAGGAACCTGGGGCAGGCCGCGACTAGCTAGCGCTCTACCTTGAGAAGGATCGCCAATTTCTTGGTTAACATAATCCCCGCACTTTTAAAGTCTCGAAGGGAACTTTGAAAAAGTAGGAGACCCACGAAAATCGTGATCCACCCATTAGAAAAGTAAGAGGAAAGGAGATATAGAACCTGATGTCTCTCCTTAGAAGGAGATTGTCAATGCCTATCTTTTTCCTGCAAAGGCAAAGTTAATTAGGCAAAGAAGGGGTGTACATCTTATGTGTTCCTGAATTGCCTTCGCAAAATGAAGAAGATATGAATGCCTTCCAAAGAGCTCTGCAAAACAAATATGATAAGAAAGGCACAAAAGAATAATAACTTGCAAGTACCAGATGGAGGATTGCACGCACCTGTTATCCTCTACAAAAGGAAGAGTTAGTAATAAGAGTGAAAGAAAAAATGAGTTTGTAAGTACCTGAAAGGGACTTGCAAGCGTCCTCTAGTCTATGCAAAAGAGAAGTGATACGTAGATATGATATATAAAAGGAAACTGCAAGTACCTGAAGGGGAACTTACACATACCTGCTAATCTCTGCAAAAGAGAAGTTAGAAGTAGATATGAAAGTAAAGCTAAGATGCAAGTACCTGGAGGGAACTTGCAAATAGCTGCTAATATCTGTAAAAAGGGACAGTGTGCAGCATATATAAGAGAAAAGTAGGTTGCAAGTACCTGGATGGAACTTGCAAATACCTGCTAATCTCTCCAAAAAAGAACAGTGAGCAGCAGATATAAAATAAAAGTAGGTTGCAAGTACCTTAATGGAACTTGCAAATATCTGTTAATCTGTGCAAAAAAAAAAAGTTAGAAGCAGATATGAAAGTAAAGCTAAGCCGTAAGTACGCAGAGGGAACTTGAAAATACATGCTAATCTCTGTAAGAAAAAAGAGTTAGAAGCAGATATGGTATATGAAAGTAAGTTGCAAGTACCTGAAAGGAACTTGCAAGTTTCTGCTGAATTCTACAAGAAAAGAGTTAGAAGCAGATATGATATATGATAGTAATGTGCAAGTACCTGAAAAGAACTTGCAAGTATCTGCTGAATTCTGTAGATAAAGAGTTAGAAGCAGATATGATATATGAAAATAAGCTACAAGTACCTGAAAGGAACTCACAAGTATCTGCTGAACTATGCAAGAAAAGACTTAGAAGCAGATATGAAAGAAAGACTAAGCTGCAAGTACCTAGAGAGAACTTGGAAATACTATATGTTGATATGACAAGATAGATACGATCGGATAGCAGAAGAAATGTATAAAGAATTCTGTTGATAACAGAGTAAAGACCAAACTGCGATAGTGATCTTTTTGCGAGATCAGATATGATGTCTTTAATATGAGATCCAGATCAGCAAGATGAAATCATCTTAATCAGACACCAAAAGCAAGGTTTGTTAATCAAGGAGAATAAGATATTTTGATCAATGATTGGTGCCACTAATATATGATAAGAGTAATAGAGAGCTTGTAAATCATCATCTGTTAACCTGTGAAAGAGGCAGTTGATAAAAAGAGGTCTATACTCAGAGATGACCAAGAAAGGCTGGATGCTGCCACAACAGATCACCTGTGGGCCATATGCATCACTTGGTCGAGAAAGGTCATTACGAGTATAGTCCTACTCAAAGCTGGCAAGCCACACATCCTTTAGAAGGGCATAAAAGAGAAAAGCATAGGAAATCCTGAGAAGGATCATTAGATACACTGCTCTCATGCCTCGGGTAACAACATCGTTGATCAGTCAGACCAGGTGCGCCAAGTGGTCTATAACATTGCTTTCCTGTTAGAAAGATCAGTGGAGTTGTGGGCCCCACGAAAGCACGGATTTAGTGTTCCATAGAGTATTTGACTATTAAAATCATGAGATGATCAAAGAGATAAGGCTACACTTGATCGTCATTGCTTGTCCAGTAAAGATCATCGTTGCTGTAATGTATCCTTTGTTAAGCATAACAGAGCTAACTCACGGGACCTCCCTTGATGCATTCTTTGTGTTAGATACCGACTAGGATCCGAATCCCTCAATATCACCATCATATATTGAGCGACACCCACTGCATATACGAGAACACTCCACACTATATGTTATCGTCGTGGCCTTAAGCCTGAGAATAATCTATGGATGGAAACAACAGGAATCGGCGATATCTCGGTGGTTTAGTGATCTCTTTGGCAAAGAGAAAATAAAGAAGGAAGCACTCCAAAAAAAAAATGTTTTAGTATGGGATCTCTGACGTAATCTTTATTGAAAAGAATGAAGGAACACTAAGAAGTGTTTCAGAGAGACAATGTTTAAAAAGTAAAGTAGAAATAACCGACTATGATTGTGAGGAGCTTCTGGAACTGTGATGTCCTTTTCGCGTCATAATAGTTTTCCAAGCTTGCCCTCGTCAATGACATCAAAGGTATTGTTAATAATGAGGACAGGGTAGTTGATTTGGCTCACCCCCTTTGAGCAGCAAGGAGTGTCTTCCGCTTCTTTGTCTTTTGTAATTGATGTATCTGGGTGGTCATCTTTCGGGAACAGATCATGCATCGTCCCCTGCCTCAGCATCCTTTGTACTAGTTGACGAAGTGCTCGGTAGATTTCAGTTGAGTGCCCTTGCTCTTTATGAAATTCTCAGTACGGCTCCGAGTCTTTAGATCTTTGATTAGTCAGCTGGTAAGGTCTTTTGAAATTAGCCCTACATTTCATGTCTTGGCTTACTTCTTGCATGGCCTCATCTAGTTCAGACTCTGGCAACTCATCAACTTGCTACTGATGAATCAAAGTAGTTTGTGTATCTGGGGCTGGTAGTAGTAACAATTGATCTTAAGCACGATCATGATTCGAGAAGGGGTGTCGAAGATGTTGAAATCTTCTTCCCTTCCTCGAGTGGGATGGAAAATCTTTCCAAGGAGACCTTGGAGGCTTCTTGTAAGAAGGAGAATCCTTCTCTGCTATAAGCTAGAGATAAAGCTGGGATTGCTCTTCTCACCTCGAATATATGGGTTGGCTAAGCCAATCAACTCCTGATATGTTCTTGGTGCTCGGACATTAGCTTCAAACATAAGAGGCCCTTCATGCAGACCGTGTATTAGAGCCACCAGATACATTTCATGATCAACGATCTCAATGTACAAGATCTCATTCTGGAATTGATCTACAAACTGAGACAAGGTCTCGTTCTGTCATTGCATGATCTCAAAGAGGGCTTCCGGACCACCCTTTCTCTTTGTTGATGTATAAAACCTGAGCAAGAACTCCCTTCGCAGATCATCAAAGGAAGTGATGGAATGAGGGCGCAGACCATAAAACCAATACCTCACTTGTCCATCAAAGGTTGTTACAAGAATATTGCATTTGGTATCATAAGTCAACATGAGAAAGTACAAATATAAGTCAACATTACAAATATTTTTAAAAGAGAAAACAAGGGATGATAGATTTTATATATGTGAAAAGTATAAAAATAAAATCATGAGAAAGTACATTATATTCAATAGATTTTTCAAACATAACATTCTACATCTAATTAGGAACACTACACGAGTCAACATATTACTCGCAAAACATATCCAAAATGAAATTTAGAAAAATTCACATAGCTAAACAAGTACATAAGTTATTTAAAATAAGAAAACACAAAGTTGTGAGGTATTAAAGATAAATCAAAATTTTAACTCAGTTATATTTTTAGAATTTTCTCACATCTTTTGGAGTTTGGAATATTATATTTTTTGTGTTTATTTTTGGAATATAGTATAGAGCCTTAGTATTTTTTTTCTTCTTGAACTTCCTGAGGACTACTTGATGAAGGGTTCGCAAGGTACCAGTAGATGCGATAGTATGAAAGCCAAAATCTCCCTTTCCAATAAATTAAATTTTGCTTTTTTAATTTTTTTATTTTCATATTTTTTTTAATAAAAGAAAGAAAAAGAAAATAATACTTTTAAAAAACAATTCCTAAAAAAGAAACGGAAAACAAAATCTAATTCCTCCCGGACTAGAGGGAAACATCGGCCCTGATGTTAAAAAAGGAAAAGGAGAAAGAGGAAAAAGAAAGATATGAATTATAAATAAAAAAAATTAAAACAGGTACTTCCACGAATTGGCGAGTCCAAAGGATGATGTCACTCTCCCGTGCTTGCGCTTGAAACCCGGTGGAATCGATCTATGCAAAAAGGAACCTTGAAAACATAAGCTTTTATTCCCCTAAAATAAACAAACAAAATAAAACCTAGAACATAAAGATAAGACTGGGGTGCCTCCCAAGTGCGCATTTTGTTTAACATCATTCGAGCACAACCCCTGGGTTAGAAAAATGGAAAATAATAATTAAAATGAGCCAGTGACTCCCATAATCTGAGCTTAGAAGAAAGAGCAAGAAGAAGTTGCCAATATATATTTTGAATAGTTTAAAATTTTTTGGGAAAACAAAAGGAAATAAAAGAGGTAAAAAGAGAAGGAGAAGGAAAATGAAAAGAAAAATTAAAAAAAAAACTATCTAACAAAAATGATTTTTCAAAAGAAAAACATAAAGAAACTAGTGAAGAAGAAGCAAGAGGAGAAAAGCGAATCAGAGTAGGCGCCATGTAACATCTCATTTCTTATTAGACCCCTCTACTTAGATTGGGTTAGGACATGTGGTGGGGGCATGGGTTTAGGCTAGGTTTGAACTACGGAGTTAGGGTGTACTCGCTATAGGACCCAAGTTAACTCAAGTGAAACTATCCCAAATTTGGATCTTAGCTACATATTGGCCCCACCACTATACCCCTAACCCTAATAACAATCGAAGTGAACAATAAGCCATGTCATTGGGTCACCTATTGACCCAAGTTGACCCAAGTCAACCCTAACCTTAATTTGGTCAAACCCAGACCTAAAGGCCCAATTAATCCAAGTGGGGCACCACCATGGCCCAACCCAAGTTGGGTGGTACCATTGGGTCCATGAACATCAAGTGGGGCAAGCCCACTCATCATGTTGACCAAGTCAACCTAAAAAGTCAACAAGTCAACTTAGGGCTTAAAGAAAGGAAATGATATGAGCCAAGCCCATTCCTAATGGACTATGCCCTTGGCTCAAAGCCCATGACCAGCCCAAGAGGTCAATGACAGGCCCTAACCCCCAAAATTTGGAGAGAGAATACATGCATGGGGGTAGCATAGGAATTTTGGAGAAAATGAGGAAAGAGAAGAGAGGGAAAGAGGGGATGGAGGCCACGTGGCCCTCCTCCCCTCTGCACAAGCTCATGGTCGAGCTCCCATGGCTATTTTCAGCGGGATTGAGGGGTTGGTGGACAATTGGAATCAAGGAGGAGCATCCTATGCTCATGGCCGGCCACCACCTTGATCAAAACTCCTCACACAGCGACTCCTAGTCAAATCTAAGCCCACCATCACTCTCAGAGAGCTCAAACGAATGGAGTTTGATACCTGGAGCAAGGATTTTGCTGGAGAAATGAAGAATTGGGCTAGATTGCCAGAGAGATCGTCGGCCATGGCGCATCACCACCACACACGCCGCCAAGCCTGGCTACAGGTTTGTTTCGCCTCACTTCACCCCGTACTAGATTTCTAGATCAATTAAGCGAGACATCAGGCTCAATTGAGCCCAATACCATGTCAGCAAGTGCGCATTTTTCCAAGCTTTTCTTCTAGCTCGGAATCGCCGGAGTAGCCGCCTCCGGCATCCTCACCGCCGGGAAACGCTAGACACCACCTCAATGGAGGTGGTTGCGATAATAGCCGGCGGCGGCGGCTAAACTGTCTGGAATAAGCAACACAAATCTGCCATGAAGATTGAATCCTTGCTGTTGGCTGATGGGGATTATAAACCGATGCCGTCTGATTCATTCCATATTAATTAATTAATATAATTATTATGAATAGTGTTATTAATGTCACACATTTACATTGTTCTTGCATGTTGATTTTAGGCCTATTAGATGCATAATCAGAGGTAGCTATCAACATGAAAAATGTAGGATTGATCTTCCCTTTAAAATGACACCCTATAGTCATAATTTGGTACAGTAGAACTCCTTGTCGGACCATTCTACCAAGAATGGTCCTAGGCTAGGGCAGATATTAAAATAAATGCCCAAGCCAAAACATAAGTCCTCATGACCTGAAATTTTGGTCAGTCTTGTGTTAAGGGTAAACCTAGGCTCTGAACAAAAATGAGAATTTTTGGTCAAACTTTTGCTATAGTATTTGGTGAAATACTAATAATTAAATTAAGTGTATTTTGGAGACTTCTAACTCCAAATGAACCCAAATTTTGGTGGCATGTCCATTAGGTCAATATAAAACCATTGTATATATTTCAAGTCATTTTGACCTATGCATGTTTGCGAAATCCCAAATGTATGATATAGGTATGTTCAATTTGGGGTGCCTATAGTGAAAAGAGGATAATGAGAATTTAGCCCATTTGGTCCTTTGCATGCACATGAAACTCTCGACAGTCGCTTATAGGGATGTAATATACCTGTAATGAGAAGTTTGGGATTTTGGAATCAAAAATCCCATTAATTGGAATTATTGGAAAATATGGCTAGATAGGAAATAAATTTGAATCTAGGGCATATGAATTTATTAAATTCTGAAATTTTGTCACAAGCTTTATTAGGACATAGATCACCTCTAAAAAATTTAGGTGACTGTTAGGTGATGTTAACTTGGATTTTAAGTAAAATTTACCATTTTTCCCATTGTGGAAATTAATTAAAAATAAGGGAAATTTTTGTTTAAATATTATGGAAAACTTTACAGTAGCTTATTTCTATGATTTGTCAAATTATTTGAGAAGTTTTCGATATCTATATATGCTGAAAACCCTAATAATGCCATTTTAGTAATATTGCTCATTTGGATATAAGTTAGGTCAAATCAATGTTTAGGTTTTTGAAATTTTGTATTTAGCTTTTTTATATCAACATGGATCCTCAGTAATTTTCCTAGAAATTTGGATTGTATAAATACTGTACTTCATTTGGAAAGTAGTCAATTTGTGGTTTATTATTAAATAGATATTAAATGGAATTTTACATGGGAAAATTATGAAACTTGGTAGGAAGTCATATTTAACCTCATGGAGCACCTGATATATTTCTTAGGTAGGCTGGACCATTATATATAATACATCATGTGCAAGGCGAACCAGGTCACTCAATTAAAAGAATTAAATTAGGCCCTTAACTCCTTAAAAAAAGTGAAACCTAGGATGGTCAACATCATACATCAAAGCAATCTATGATTAATAATTAGGGGAAGTTGGCCAAAAGGTTTGGAAGACACGTCATACGGGTCAACATTAGGTCATCGGTGCGCTTAGTAAAAATGTCACATAATACTAGGACCATCAGGGGATGAGGTTGTCGGTTGAGATGGAATCTATGTTGGGATGATAAACCCAGGGTTGTGTCCAATAGGTCACTTCTTGATGACGAGTGGTAGAGTGCATAATCCCAAGGTTAGTGGTTAGAATGGGGATCAGCGGAAGAACGCCGCTCTCCTGATAACATTCTAAATTATTAGTTTTGTCCTAGAGTAACAATGAGAGTTAGTATGGATCATAGGTAGACATTAATAAAAGTAAATATCCTTGAGAAAGGGAGCTTTGGGCTTCAGCCCATCATAGTTCTTAGTGCCCCCGAGAGCCATCACCGGGCATGCCCTGGGAAGTCCTGGGATTAACCCTAAATTGCTAGGTGTAACAAACATTAGACAAGAGTAGTCTAATTGTTGAAGCCAAAAATGACCTCAAAGGGAGTTCAAAATAGGGGTGCAGCCAACACCTACTTCTCTCGAGCCTCGACCCTCAACTAGATTCAAAGGACCTAAGACTGACCCAAAGCCTCAGCATGGATGTCCCACCTCACACTCGGAAGATCTTTGAGTGCTTCCCCTCCAAAGCCAAAAGCTGGGCTAGGAGCTCCTCAGAAAGCACTGGAGATTAGGAGGATAATGAAAGCTTGCTTTCTAAGGAGCCTTTATGGGTCTATTTATAGTTTTCTGAGTTGGATCTGCAAATAACCACACTGAACTGGCCTGAAATTACCTAAGTACCCTTGGTTGGGTCTACCAACAGCCAAACTCCGCTGTTTTGAGGTGCTATTGCAGACCATCAAGGGTAAAAGGGTAAAAATACCCGAGGAAAAGGGTAAAAACCCCCTTGGGTATAGAAATGTGAAAAAGTCCCTCTCTCTATATGGTGAGTGGGAAACACCCATCGGCGAGATGAACCCTCCTGACCATCTCCCCAACCTTATATGCCGGGAGTCCCTCTCGCAGCCAAAGTCCTTCTCGCGCCCCCAGGAGGGGCGTCTCGCCTACTGCAGGGACTTCTTATCTCGTCAACTGCGAGTGGACCACATAGTCCCACTCGCCCATCAATTCCACTCGCCCTGCCTCGTCTATCTCGCGCTTTTGAGGTCCTCTCGTGAGCCCGAGGTTGTACATAATCCCCGCTCTTTTCGAGATTAATCTAAGCTCGGAAAGAACATCCAACCGAGGCTCGCTGTTAATACGTATTTATTGACGTATTTATGAGGCAATCTTCTGAGTCCCCTCATCGAAACCTATAAATATGGGATTCCTATCTTGAATGGAGGTTGTCACTTTGAATATCCCCTCCTTCCTTGCAGCACTATTCATCATATCTCACAGCCAGAGCTTTTGCGAGCGCCTTGCCAAAGTGCGTAAGCAGAACAAGGTTGTCGTGGCTTCTTACACCTCAACCTTAGTTCGCCCACTACCTTCTGTTCCAACCTCTCCTTCTCGCCTGAAGGGGGTAAAAACTGGTGGCCCCTCTTCCCCTATCGAGGGGCCTTCTCTCGTGGCGCTGGAGACCTTCCCTACCCCTCCTCCCACATCTCCTAAAGAGAAAGGGGTGAGCACGCGCTTCTATCCTTATTACTCCTTCAATATTTGTATCTGCTTTCTTAATGGTTTCTCTACAGGGAGCTCCCGCGGCTGTACATCTACTGGAAAGCCCGCGAGATGATTCTACCGGCCACCGCGAAGATTCCGACTCACAGTTACCTTCCACTCCTCTATCTACTCCTCCATACGAGAGGAGTGACGATCCCTCCCAGGCCGTCGGGACCTCCCATCCCCCCGTGTTACAACCCGCATTTCCTCAACGAGTACATCGTATCAGAGCAAGAGAAACTACGGGTTATGATGTCACGTCGTGCAGGGGATAACTGCACACGCTCAGGCAACCCTTGACGATTACTTTATGAGTTGAAATCCAGCAGTTAAATGCAAGAAAACCTTTGAGTTTAATGGTCGTATCCCTCGGCCTTAGGCATCAAAATGTGTGTTTGTACGCGGCGTGTTGGAACACCCTATTACTAATTTGGGTCAGGATCACTATGTCTCTAGGAATCGGTGTTTGACCTTCTGTATAGCTTAATAGGTCAATTAGAATTGAGTCTAAGGGATCAGGAGTCTAGGTTTGGAAGCTGCCTTGAAGACCAAAGTTTTTCTGGGTACTAAGTCAAATCGTCGAGCTCAGCACGACGTTTCGTCGAACTCCGGTCGACGATCGTCTAGCTCAACTTCGACAGATCGTCGAGCTCCATTCGACGATTGCTGAGCTCAGGTCGACGATTTTGACTCTGCACTGGATCCTTATCTCTGAGCTCAGTTCGACGATCTTTGAGCTCAGATCGACGATTATGTTGCTGCTTGCAGTTTCCAGGTCGCTGAGCTCAGCTCGACGATAGCAGAGCTCAGTTCGACGATTTCAGTTATCTTTCAGAATTCAAATTCAAATCAGATAGAAGTTATTCTGCATTTAATTCAGAAGATCTGCCAGCCGTTTTCATTTACTTCTGGAGCAAGTTTCAAGGGATTTTTCAAGGAACAAATCAGTGGACTTTCCTTTAGAAGAAATTATGCAATTAAGGATGTAATCAATGCAGACCAACGGCTATCTTAGACAGAGTAATATCCTATTCAGACACAGAGAATAAAAGAGAGAATGTTTTTGAATCAAGTATAGAGATTGACAAGAACAGGACACAACTCAATATACAGAGACTCTTTGAAAATATTCTGTCAACAAGAATTCTGAAGAACACTCATCAAAGAGATCAAGCTTTCAAACAAATCTTCAGATCTCTTCAGCTCTCAAAGTGTTCAAGGCCAACATCATTTCAAGACTCCAGACACTCAACATTTCAGCTTGCTGAAATCATCTTTTGCTGGAGATCAATCTTTGAAGGCCTATCACCCTCAGCAAAGCTCATCTTCCTGAAGATCAAGGACTCAGGGGGAGCTTTGAAATCAATCCACTTAGTCTTCTCAGTTGTTTGAGAATAGAGAAGACTGCCATCACTCTCTCACCCCCACTCTGTAAAGGGTTTTTCAAACTCCCTTCAAAAGTTTGAATCTGGTTTTTGAGCACCTTGTCAAAAGCTCATTGGTGGCAAGACACCTGATCAAAAAATCTGTTTTGGTTTTTGAGCACCTTATCAAAAGCTCATTGGTGCCCAGGACACCTGATCAACTCATCCTGCAGTGGATTCCTACCTAGGGTGGTAGAAGAGTGGATGTACCCAAGTTGGGGAACCACTATAATTCCTTGTGTCACCTGGTTTTGCATGTTTTCTTTTTGTTTCTGGCCTAGCTTTTCTTGTGCTTAGTTTCTGCATAGCTTAGTTTGTGATTAGTTTTATTTCTGCTTCCCTGCTTACACTCATTACAACAATTGTTGTAAAGCTTTGCAAAAGTTTTTCTTTGTGTTTTAAAAAGCACCATATACTCTATTCACCCCCCTCTAGAGTATATCTGATCTAGTTTCCCCTTTCAATTGGTATCAGAGCCAGGTTGGTTAAACATACCATACCTGACTGGTTGTACAGGCTAACACCTGAACCCCAAGATCCCAATCTAGATCCTTCTTTTATATTTCATTATTAGATTTAGCTTGCACAAGTCATGGCCCAAAATAAAGATTATGCTAACACCAGACCTCCAGTGTGCAATCTGTCAAAGTTTGCACTTTGGAAAGCAAGGATTAGACTCTACATGAATTCTATTGACGAAGACATTTTTAATTCTGTTTTGACAGTGTGTCCAAGACCTCCAGAGGGCACAAGCACAAATGCTGTTCCACCTCCATCAGGAACAGATGCTGACATCAAAAAGTGGAAAATAGCTGATGCCAAGGCAATGAACATCTTAGCTCAGACAATGTCAGATGACATTTTTCAAAAAGTAGCTGAATGCAATTCAGCCAAGGAAATTTGGGACAAGCTCTCAGAAATTGTCTCTAGCTCAGCTGATGAGAGAAAGGACAGAAGATCCCATCTCATCTCCCAATATGAGAACTTCAAGAAGGGAGAAACAGAGTCAGTGGGAGACATGTACAACAGACTGAGTCTAATTGTCAGTGAACTGAGGACATTAGACAAAGAGATCTCACTGACAGAACTTAATGACAAGATCCTAATGTGCTTCCCCAGCACTTGGGATTCAAGAATCTGGCCAATTAAAGATGCCAGAAGTCTGAATGAGATCACCACTGAAGCCTTGTTGGGTAAGCTCAAATCTTATGAGCTACTCATCAAGAACAGAGAGGAAGAACAGAAGGCTGCTCCACCAGCCACAAGAAAGGAGAAGACTATAGCATTCAAGGCAACTGAGGATCTGCCTGAAGAAAAAGGAACAACCAATGATGAACTTCTCAGCTTGTTGGCCAAAAGATTCTATAAGATGGCCAGAAAGGACTTCAGAAGAAGATCATACAAGGAGCAGGATAAGCCAAGGTATGACAAGTGCATTGGCAATAGCAAAGACATCATTTGCTTTGGTTGCAGGAAACCAGGGCATATGGTTCCTGACTGTCCAGAGAACAAGAACAAGGACAGAAGGGACAGAAAAGAAAGAAGAAAGGAGAAGGACTCCAAAAGGAATGGAAGTAGCAAACCTTCCACCAGCAGAAATAAGCACACAAGGAAAGGATTTGTTGCTGAATCCTGGAGTGAGACTGAAGAGGAGTCAGAAGCCTCTTCCAGCTCAAGTGATGATGAGGATGATGCAGAGGAAAAGGAGTTCTGCATGATGGCAATCAATGCCTCACAACAGAACTCAGAGGAAGAGGAGTCAGAGTCAGACTCAGAGACTCAACCTGAAGAAGATCAGGTAATCAGCTCTTTTGATTTTACTTCAGAAGATATTAAACTTGAATTTAAAGCACTATGTTTAGACCTGCTAAAGTCTGAGAAAGAGATCATCTCTCTCAGAAATCAATTATCTGAACAAAATGCTTTAAAATCAGAAAACCTCAAACTCTCTCAGGAGTTGGAGAACTATAGGGAATAGATAGCTTCACTGAAGAGTGAGCTCTCTGAGGCCAAGAAGCTTGAAGAATCTCTCAATGGGAGAAGCATCAAGCTGATGGACATCACAAGCACAGTGAACTCAAGATTCAACAGTACACTGGGCTTGGGTGCCTCATCCAGCCAACCTATTGTTCTAACAACCCCTATCAAGTTCATTTCTGACAAGGGAAAGGGAGTTGTAGAGGTTGCCAGGAAAAATTCTGATCTGCCTCAGAAAACTAAAGTCCAGCACAAATCGTCGAACGGAGATCGACGATCGCCGAATGAAGATCGATGATCGCCGAACGCAGCTCGACGATCTCAGGACAAATCGTCGAACGCTGGTCGACGATCTCAACCAAAGTCGTCGAACGAAGCTCGACGATCTCATATACCTGACCTCACCCATAGTCGACCGTCGAACGGAGCTCGACGATCTGACCCAAGATCGTCGAACTCAGCTCCAAGATCGTCGAACAGAGGTCAGAGCTCTGGAAAACTTTTCAAAGGCAAATCAAAATTGAATCCTGAGGGTTTTTCATCCCAAACCTTCAACCCTTATACTGAATGGATTATACCTCCAAGGAGATATCATCCTGAAGGATATAAGAGTCAGCCAGGGATGTCTTTCATTTCTGAATTTAAAGGTTATCAACCTAGGCCCAAGGTAAACTGGGTCAAAAACAAGTGAATTATTTTATGTGCAGGTGAAGACCTATCCAACATCTAACCAGCAATGGTATTTGGATAGTGGGTGCTCTAAGCACATGACAGGGAACAAGGACAACCTCAATTCCTTTAGAGCCAAGCTTGGACCCAAGGTTATCTTTGGTGACTCCAACTTTGGACAAACTAAAGGTTATGGAGCAGTCCAGATTGGTTCTGTAACCTTCAAGAAAGTAGCATATGTGGAAGGACTGAAGCACAACCTAATCAGCATCAGTCAGCTATGTGATGAAGGCTACCAGGTGACCTTCAGCAAAACCTTATGCAAAATCAAGTCAGAGGACAACACAACTGTGTTGACAGGTAAAAGGAAAGGTAACATCTACCTAGTAGATTTTCTTTCAACTACTATAGATATCTGTTTATTCAACTCAGTCTGTAGACCAAATGTTTTATGGCATAAGAGACTAGGACACCTAAACCTTAGAACTATTGCTAGGCTATCCAAGGACAACCTTGTTAGAGGACTACCTTCTGGCCCCTACAAGAAGGAAGGACTCTGCAAGGCTTGTCAATTAGGCAAGCAAACTAAAAACAGTTTCAAGTCACTTAATAAGAGTGATTCACCTAGGATATTGTATCTGTTACACATGGATCTATTTGGACCCATCACAGTACAAAGCCTAGGAGGGAAATCCTACACTTTGGTGATTGTAGATGACTTCTCTAGATTCACTTGGGTGTTCTTTCTAAGGAAGAAGTCTGATAACTTTAAGTGTCTGACAGAGTTTCTCAAATGTATAAAGATTGAGTTCAATACTCACATTGCCCTGATCAGAAGTGATCATGGGACAGAGTTTGATTCTCTTCTTATGCAAGAGTTCTGTCAGAGTGAAGGGATCAGACATACTTTCTCAGCTCCTAGAACTCCTCAACAAAATGGGGTAGCTGAAAGGAAAAATAGAACCCTTATTGAATCTGCCACTACATTGTTGTCAGATGCTCATCTACCTCTATCCTTCTGGGCAGAGGCAGTGAACACCTCCAACTATGTGCTGAACAGAAGTCTAATACATAAACTGAAGGGAAAGACTCCCTATGAATTACTCAAAGGGAAGAAACCTAAAGTTGACTATTTCAAAATTTTTGGCTGCACTTGCTATATTCACAATAATGATAAGAAATATTTAGCAAAATTTCAAGCCAAAGCTGATGAAGGAGTGTTTCTGGGATACTCCATGATCAGCAAGGCCTATAGGGTATATAATAAATCATCATTGAAAATTGAGGAATCTGTTCATGTTTCTTTTGATGAAACTAACATGACTTTCAAGGAGAAGATTTCTTCTACCATAGAACCTTTGCAGGAACACTCTCTAGTTGAAGATATGAACAAGTTGCAGGTTGCTCAAGAGAATGAAAGCAGTGAAGATGAAGGGAATGCTCAACACATTGAAGCTCAACTTGAAGAGCCAGTTGTTGTACCACAAGAGGAAACAACAACACAGGTTGGTGAACAATCAACACCCCCTGTTGATTTAGTAACATCAAGAGACCATCCAATTTCCCAAATAATTGGAGAAATCTCAGCTGGTGTGCAAACCAGAAATCAGGTCAACCAAAACCTGTTGCACACCTGCTTCCTTTCTCAAATTGAGCCTCAGTCCATTCAAGATGCAGAGCAAGATCCACACTGGATCATTGCCATGCAAGAAGAGTTGCATCAATTTGAGAGGAACAAAGTATGGGAACTAGTGCCAAAGCCAAAGGATCATTCCATTGTTGGAACAAAATGGGTATTCAGAAATAAACTGGATGATCAAGGAGTAATAATAAGGAACAAGGCAAGGCTAGTTGCACAGGGATATTCTCAAGAAGAAGGAATTGACTACGACCAGACCTTTGCACCTGTTGCAAGATTAGAAGCCATCAGAATATTTCTAGCTTATGCAGCTCACAAAGGCTTCAAGGTTTATCAGATGGATGTCAAGAGTGCCTTCTTGAATGGAGACATCAAAGAGGAAGTCTATGTCAGACAACCTCCAGGTTTTATCTCTCCAACTTACCCTGATTGTGTTTTTAAACTACATAAAGCATTATATGGTCTCAAGCAAGCTCCTAGAGCATGGTATGAGACCCTAGCATGCTTTCTCTTGGAAAATGGTTTTATAAGGGGTAGAGTAGACCAAACTCTTTTTATTAGAACCCATAAGTCCAATACCCTACTAGTACAAATTTATGTAGACGATATCATCTTTGGTTCTACTGACTCAAAATTGTGCAGAAGGTTTTCTAACCTAATGCATTCTAAATTTGAGATGAGTAGCATGGGTGAGCTATCCTTCTTCCTAGGATTGCAAGTCAAACAACATGCTGAAGGCATCTTTATTTCTCAAACCAAATATGCTAATGAGCTGGTTAAGAAATTTGGCATGTCTGAGGCATCTTGTATGAAAACACCCATGCCTACCAATGCTGTATTAGATGCTGATGAACATGGGAAACCTGTTGATCAGACAACATATAGAGCAATGATTGGCTCTTTACTGTATCTTACAGCTAGTAGACCAGATATAATGTTTGCTACATGTATATGTGCTAGATTCCAAGTTAGCCCTAGAGAGTCACACCTAACATTAGTAAAGAGGATTCTTAGGTATGTTAAAAGTTGTCCAAATCTAGGTCTCTGGTATCCAAAAGATTCAGCATTTGAGTTAACTGGATTCTCTGATGCTGATTATGCTGGATGCAGAATTGACAGGAAAAGCACCAGTGGAACTTGTCAGTTCCTTGGTGATAGACTTGTCTCCTGGTTTTGCAAGAAACAAACATCTGTGTCAACTTCAACTGCTGAAGCTGAATATATGGCTGCAGGTAGTTGTTGTTCACAAATATTGTGGATTCAAAATCAACTCCTAGACTATGGTTACAACTTAGAGAAGTCAAAAATCTTTTGTGACAATACAAGTGCTATTTCCATAGCTCAATATCCAGTCCTCCATAGTAGGACAAAACACATAGAGATTAGGCATCATTTCTTAAGGGACAATGTTGAAAAGAATAAAATTGAACTGCAATATATCCCAACTGATTTACAAAGGGGAGATATTTTCACCAAGCCTTTGGATGAAAAGAAACACACCTTCTTCCTAAATCAGTTAGGAATGTTAGATGGAGGAAGTCTTAAATAATATCCAAGATTTTGAAAGCTAAAAATTGACCAAGACTAGGCAAAAATTCTGATTTTCCTTAGTGTCTAGAATTTTCTGATCTCTGAACTGCGCTCGACGATTTCCCCCAAGATCGTCGAACGGAGTTCGACGATTTCCAGGATCGTCGAACTGAGTTCAGCGCTCCTCATATAGTATGAACTATCTCTCCTGGTCAACGATCGTCGAACGGCGCTCGACGATCCTGTTCCGTGAACGATCGTCGAACTGAGCTCGACGCCTTTCCAGATCGTCGAACGGAGATCGACGATGTTGGAGTCTCTTCAGATTCCTTTAGAAGCCTCGATCGTCGAACTGAGTTCAACGATCTTTCCAATTCTGCGTCGAACCCTAATATAAAACTCATTTTTCGCCGTCGTTCTCTCTTGCGCTTTCAATTTCTCTGCAAAATTTTCTTCCCTCCAAACAGTTCTACCTTGGTCGTTTTGTTTGTTAAGTTTTTGCAGGTACAATGGCCGTCTCAGTTGCTGTCCTCGCCGCCATGAAGTTTGATGCAGGGTTTGACATCGATTTGGACTCCTTCAGCACCACTGATCAAATCTTCCAGGACATCCTGAGCTTATTCAAGGATCAACATTTATCTGCCCTCATGACCACAGGAATCAAACTTGCTTCCGATGAGATAAAAGAATGGGTCTATACTGCACACAACCTTGACAACAACACCATAGTTGGTTCGATTGCTGGAACCCAGGTACCTCTGACCCCAACAGTCTTAACAGAGGTTTTTGGTTTAAGAAATGGTGAAGACTCTGCTGAACTTTCTGGAGAAGAATTTTCTGATTTACTTGCCAGGATGGGTCATCCTGAGGGAAACCCTAGCAAGTTGTTTAAGAGGAACCTGTCAGTTGAATACAGGTTCCTGGCAGATGTTGTAGGCAAGGTCCTGTTGGCCAAACATTCTGCACATGACACCATCTCCAGACATCAGCTCTGCCTCATGGGAGCTCTGGTAGATAGGAAAAGCCTGAACTGGGGAGAGGTCTTCTTTGACCTGATAAAGAAAAAGATAAACAAAACCTTTGTGAATTTTGGAAGAATTCTGGGAGTCTTCCTTCAGGCAAAGTGCCCTGCTCTGCTAGTCTCCTCTGGAGTGCATATCAATGCCTCCAAGAGACTCTCCTGTGCCCTATTTGGGAAATGGGACAGGCAGATTAGCAAGCCCAGCAGGCCCTCTTCATCTGCCCCTTCAGGCACCAGGACTCAAAGAGTCACTCCCCCCCAGGTCTCTGCCCCTGCAGAGAACCTGCCTGCTGCTAGTGCTGCTTCTCCTCCTCCTCCAAGTTCAACCCTACCTCCAGCTCCATCCACCATTCCAGCCTCATCTCCCATTACAATCTCCAGCCCATCTCCAACCTCTCTTCCATCCCCAGCAACCACTTCATCACCTCCAGTTGACCACTTCCACCCATTATTCTCATATCCACCTCCAGATGTCACCTCATCCCCATCCATACCACCCTTCACACTTCTGGATGAATCCTACATGGATGATTCCCCCTCTTCTCCTCCAGACTTCCCCTCCTCCTCAACATCTTTCCAAGATCTCCTCCACCACATCCTTGACCAACCATCATTCACTCCATCCATATCTATACCCTTGTCCTCCATCTCCACAATTCCCACACCTCAGCCCTCTATCCCTTCACCATCCAGCACTCCACCTCCAGCTTCCTCAGCCATCCCAATACCCTCTACCTCTGCTCCTGCCATTGAGCATGTAGATCTGCCAGCCCTAGCTGACAAGTTGTATGAGCTACTGGCCCCCAGGCTCTCTCTTCTCATGGAGGCCTCCTTAGCTCCTCTACAACAGTTAGTGGCAGCCCTGTCTGCCAGGCTTTCCTCCCTCATTCCTCAAGCAGCCCCACCAGCAGTGTGCCTTGATACAGAGGTATCTGCATCCAGGCAGGGGGAGATGCCTTATGAAGCCAGCCTTCATGCTGCTATTGCTGCTGCTTCTGCTTCTGCTCCTGCTGCTGCTGCTGCTGTGTTTGTATCTTCTGCTCCAGTTGCTGTGCCTACTCCAGTCTTAGCAATAGACCTAAGGTCTTTGCTTTCTGCATTTGATCCTGCATTCTACAGCTGTCTGCCAGAAGTTCTTGCTGTCCAGCCCCCAGAGGATTTGTCCAAGGCACTGGTGCCTCTCTCTGGCTGTGACCCCAACATTCTTTCCTCCTTTATACTCTCAGTGATGACTGCTGCTGCTGCTGAAGACAAGGCTGTATCTACTTCTGATATTGTTTTTGCTGCTGAAGAAGACAATGTTCCAACTGCTGCTGATGAGCTCATTTCCCAGGATTCTCTGATGACAGAGGCTGTTGTTTTTGAGCCTGCTGTAGATGTTGTTGTTGTTGTTTCTGAACCTGCTGCTGCCATAATCCCTGAAATAACCAGTGTTGCTTCTACTGCTGCTCCAGTACCTGTTGTTATGTCTGCTGATGTATCTGTCTCTGTTGCCCCTTCTGCTTCTGCTTCTGCCCCATCAGCTGCTGTTCAACTGAAAGAAAATTTGATGAAAAGGATTGATGCCTTATATGATGCTCAAAGCTCTGAATCTGATGACTACAACACTGCTTCTGATGATTCCTCTGCCACCATTGCAAGGAAAAGGAAGGCAAGAAGTAAGGCATTGAAGAGGGTTCCTCCTGCCAAAGTTAGAGATGATAATGATGTTCCTTACTATATTCTGCACAACTGTCCAATTACTGAGCATTGGATGCAGTTCTCTAAGAATCAGCTAAAGGCTATGAAGAAGAAAAGAAAGTTTGATAAGGACTCCTCCCAGTTCAAGCACCCTCATCCTCCTCCACCACCTCCACCTGATGCAGGTGCAGGTGGCAGCTCTGCAAGATCAGGCCCAGCTAGAAGCCAGGCTCCCTACCAACCTCATGCTAGAACATATCAAAGGGAAAGCCAGTCTAGGGGCTCTTACTCTAGAAGGGGAGGATATAGGGGAAATCAAAGAGAGACTCAGGTTTACTCCAAAGGGCATTCCAGGCAGCATCCTTATTCCAGGGGAGGACATGTTCCTTCTGATACAACTTCAGGTCCATTCCCCTATAAGCTCAGAGAAACTGTGACTGCCAGGACTCCTCAAGATACTTCTTCCAACAGGTATGAGCCACCTGTTCCATTTGAGGACCCTGAGAAGAATCCTGTTGCTTGGACTGCTAGAATGAAAGAGTTGGCTGCTTTAGACCAGATCAAGAAAGCCAAAGAGCAAGGCCTGGACACCTCCAATATATCTACAATGTCAGAACAAAGACAGAAAGAACTAGAAAGATATGCCTCCAGTAAGTTCTTTGATGCAGACAGGTACATGGAGTTGCATCCAGCTGCAGTGGTTCCCAGGACATCAAAGCAAATTTATTTGGGTGCAGCTGATGATACCAGATCCAAACAACAAGCTTTAGATCCTAACAGAGAAATCAAGTTGGTAAAAGGCAAAGAGAAAGAGTAACTCTGTAAGGTGACAATTTTTGGTTTTTCTGACTGATATCTGGATGACATATATATATATATATCTCTGTGATGGTTCTGTAATGTCTGGCTACTATTGTTTTTGTATTTTTCTGATTGTATGATGTTGCTTGTTTTTCCAAAGTCTGTAAATAGTTTTCCTAACCCAAATAGGGGGAGATTGTTGGAACACCCTATTACTAATTTGGGTCAGGATCACTATGTCTCTAGGAATCGGTGTTTGACCTTCTGTATAGCTTAATAGGTAATTAGAATTGAGTCTAAGGGATCAGGAGTCTAGGTTTGGAAGCTGCCTTGAAGACCAAAGTTTTTCTGGGTACTAAGTCAAATCGTCGAGCTCAGCACGACGTTTCGTCGAACTCCGGTCGACGATCGTCTAGCTCAACTTCGACAGATCGTCGAGCTCCATTCGACGATCGCTGAGCTCAGGTCGACGATTTTGACTCTGCACTGGATCCTTATCTCTGAGCTCAGTTCGACGATCTTTGAGCTCAGATCGACGATTATGTTGCTGCTTGCAGTTTCCAGGTCGCTGAGCTCAGCTCGACGATAGCAGAGCTCAGTTCGACGATTTCAGTTATCTTTCAGAATTCAAATTCAAATCAGATAGAAGTTATTCTGCATTTAATTCAGAAGATCTGCCAGCCGTTTTCATTTACTTCTGGAGCAAGTTTCAAGGGATTTTTCAAGGAACAAATCAGTGGACTTTCCTTTAGAAGAAATTATGCAATTAAGGCTGTAATCAATGCAGACCAACGGCTATCTTAGACAGAGTAATATCCTATTCAGACACAGAGAATAAAAGAGAGAATGTTTTTGAATCAAGTATAGAGATTGACAAGAACAGGACACAACTCAATATACAGAGACTCTTTGAAAATATTCTGTCAACAAGAATTCTGAAGAACACTCATCAAAGAGATCAAGCTTTCAAACAAATCTTCAGATCTCTTCAGCTCTCAAAGTGTTCAAGGCCAACATCATTTCAAGACTCCAGACACTCAACATTTCAGCTTGCTGAAATCATCTTTTGCTGGAGATCTATCTTTGAAGGCCTATCACCCTCAGCAAAGCTCATCTTCCTGAAGATCAAGGACTCAGGGGGAGCTTTGAAATCAATCCACTTAGTCTTCTCAGTTGTTTGAGAAAAGAGAAGACTGCCATCACTCTCTCACCCCCACTCTGTAAAGGGTTTTTCAAACTCCCTTCAAAAGTTTGAATCTGGTTTTTGAGCACCTTGTCAAAAGCTCATTGGTGGCAAGACACCTGATCAAAAAATCTGTTTTGGTTTTTGAGCACCTTATCAAAAGCTCATTGGTGCCCAGGACACCTGATCAACTCATCCTGCAGTGGATTCCTACCTAGGGTGGTAGAAGAGTGGATGTACCCAAGTTGGGGAACCACTATAATTCCTTGTGTCACTTTGTTTTGCATGTTTTCTTTTTGTTTCTGGCCTAGCTTTTCTTGTGCTTAGTTTCTGCATAGCTTAGTTTGTGATTAGTTTTATTTCTGCTTCCCTGCTTACACTCATTACAACAATTGTTGTAAAGCTTTGCAAAAGTTTTTCTTTGTGTTTTAAAAAGCACCATATACTCTATTCACCCCCCCTCTAGAGTATATCTGATCTAGTTTCCCCTTTCACGGCGGAAATACTTTGTGTATTTATGACGATCTCCTATATGCAGTCTATATTTATAATAATATTAGAAATCATCTTTGTTTACGTTCTTTGGCAAATACTTGTTCGGTGACCAAAACATGTTATGCATGTTATACAATAATAGGTTTTGTTTAGCTTCAAAATACCTAATGCAACCTACCATAAATCCTTCCCAAGAGCAAGAAGACATCATCTCATCCAAATGAGTCACATTAGCAGTCTAGTATTCATATATCACAAGTAAAGAAAGCCACCAATGGGCGCCAACAAGCTGACACGAACCCATTGGGGCACATGTATGTCTGTACAACAAAGAAAAGAACTACCTCGCTAAGTAAGCTCGGCTAGCTCCAAAGAAACTTTACCCAAGCTCTAGCCGCTCAACCGGCTACAACCTGCACCTGAGGCATTGAAGAAAGAACACCTCAGCAATCATCAAAGCTATACAACAGAGTATGAAGTTCAGAAAATATAACGAAGGGGCTTACCGACCCCATAGCAATACTTCATGTAAGTACAATGAGTAAACAAAACAGGTGGAAAACAAGTGTAAAATACTGTCAATCCAAAGTGCCAAACGCACCAAGTGCGTACAATTTTCATCAAGTCGCGCTCAACCCGCAGGAGCAAAAAGGCGAAACACATGCCCATTCCATCATCCTTAGTACAAGAAACCACTATACGAATGAAACAAAAGCAGCGGTTAAATGCGATTCAGCAAGGGTCTTTTGGTGGCTGCCCTAAAGTGGAACGCACCAATAAAAGCCAGCTCAAATCGGGCCAAAATGGTGCTCTACACCACAAATCCAAACCCGGTGGCCACAAAAGCTTAAACCACACCACCCCTTACCGAATTCTCACACAAATGCTTCTGCCATGGTTCACAATTCGCCTCGCAAAACTCACCAGAAACGAACCCAAGCGCAATACCATAAGCAACTCTCACCATAACCCATAACCCAAGTACACACGTTTCCTTCCTTCATCCTCACTCATGACTACAAATTGCCAAAGTTATGTCAACGTGATAGAGTTTGATTAACTTAGTTACATGAATCACATGATTAGGAACAAGAAAGAATCACATGCTTCTGATATGAACAAGGAAGAATCACATGAATAGGAAAGGCTACATGAATCAACCTAGCATAGACTTGATAACTAAACAAAACTAAGCATGGAAAATCGAATTCATTGAGCATAGGGAAATTCAAGAGCATAATAAGGCTAGTGAGGGATAACACAAAACAAGAACAAGCTAGGAAAATGGAAAGAGGAAAACTAGCTATGTTGCACAATCAAAGAACAAGAAATAAGATTGGCAAAGGTGAAGAACACCGCTTGCCTGAACCGAGACGACGCCACGACGGCTGCTCCTCTCTTTCCTTGCCTTGCTTTAGCTTTGCTCCCTTGATGTTCTTTTGGAATGAGGAAGAAGATGAAGAAGAAGGTGAAATGAGGAGGAGAAATCTCTGTTTCGGCCTTATTTCCTCTAGAACCGAGCTGGACCGTTAGATGCAGAATCAAGGAAATGAACGGCACAAAAAAACTGGAAAAAGTCGATTTTCGGCCCTGTCACGCCCTGTGTCACGCCCGTGACACAGGGCGTGTACCTTAAGCGGCGCAGAAAGTCGGCAAATCCAAGTTTATCCACACGGTACACGGCCGGGTACACGCCCGTGACGGGTCGGTCAGGCCCGTGACCTAGGGCGTGTAGCCCGTGTCTCGACACCTCGTCGACCAAAAGTGTCGACACTCGACAAAGCTTGACACGCCCTGTGACACGCCCGTGTCACAGGCCGTGTCCCCTCTCTCGACACCCGACACTCGACACTCGACAGTCGACACTCGACACTCGACACTCGACACTCGACAATGCGGGATACGGCCCGTGACACGCCTGTGTCACGGGGCGTGTTCCCCATTCGTCGAGCTCAACTCGACGCAAGAAAATTCGCCGAGTCAAGGAGGTCACGCCCAGGTCACGCCCTGGGTCACGCCCCGACAAGCCAGTGTCGGGGGGCGTGTCATGCACAAAAACGACCATTTTTCCCTGTTTTGAAAAGTGTTTCTGTGTCGTCCTAGACCATTTTTGCCTGAAGAACGTTTTTACCCTTTTTTGTTTTCTGTCCAAGCAACCCGTTTTGAGCAACATTACCCGGGCGCAAAAAAGTGCAAACATTCCCTAAGAGGCCTCACCGAGTCCCCAATTTGGACTCCGGTTTGCTGGGGAATCGTGCAACTCGACTACCAAAACAGCCACTCGCAAGCCCGCGGGAAAAACCATGCTCGAACAACGGTCAAAGCCAACGTAACGCCCATCATTCAACGAAAAAAAATACGGGGCGTTACACCCCGGTAAGGAATCCATCCTCTCCCTTCTCTGTCCCACTCGCTACTCCCACACACTCCTGCGGGAGCCGCTCTCACCCTGCTCCTTTACTTCTTCTACAGGTGCCCAGACTGACTCGCCTGCTGAGGAGCACCCTGGACAATCTGTCGTCCCGCCTCTACCTCCTCTTAACAGGATTGAAGATTTTCTTGGCGTGTAACGCCCCGAAACTCAAAAGAGCGACAGGGGACGTTTTGGGCCAGTTTTGGTTTCTGGCTGCAGGCACACGGCCTGGGACACGGGCGTGTCCCAGGGCGTGTCAAGCTTGTGTCGACACTCAGCCGGGAAGTCGACATTTTGATCTCGACATTGTGTCGAGACTGGGCACACGGCCTGCGACACGGGCGTGTCGCAGGGCGTGTCGACCAGTGTCGACACTTATCCCGCGAAGTCGACACTCTGCGTTAGACGAAGTGTCGAGACATGGCACACGGCCTGCGATACGGGCATGCCGCAGGGCATGTCGACCCGTGTCGACACTCGTCCCGGGGTGTCGACATTTTGCTCGACGATGTGTCGAGACAAGGCAAACGGCCTAGGACACGGGCGTGTCCAAGGCCGTGTCGTCAGGTAGACGATCTTCGCTTGACGAAGTGTCGAGTGTCGAGAACGTGTACACGGCCTGGAGCCCAGGCATGTTGAGGTGACACGGGCAAGGACACGGGCGTGTCCTAGAACCCGTGCAGTGCTCGGGTTGTTTTCAGGAAAAAACGATGGGGGTACACGGCCGACCACACGGCTGTGTCAGGTGGAACACGGGCGTGTCAGATCGAACGCGGTCGTGTTCGATACCCGTGTGTTGTTCCAGGAGAGATAATTTTGACGGCAAATGAGGCACACGGCCCTGGACACGGGCGTGTGCCAGGCCGTGTGCGGTCCAGATTGGGCATTTTAGTCCCGAATCAAAGCCGTTCATTTCTTTAATTGATAATCCAACGGCTGGGGGTTGTTCCTGATGTGATATACCCGGGATTGGGCCTTAGAAACCCTCATTTTTCATGAGTGGTTGTCTTTCTAAATCTTAGAAAGAGAGGAGAGCCAAGGAAGGAAGAAGAAGCTAGATCCAGCCATTGGAGGAGCTTCGAAGCTCCAAATCGCGAGCCGACTCCGGATCCACGGAGGCAAAGCTAGTGCTTTGCTTTTCATCCGCTTACTTTTCCATGGCACCAAAGAGGAACGCAAGGGTAATGATTCTCTTCTTGAGCATGAGTAGCTCTCCTTCTTTGCATAGGAAGCCCGCTCTCGCGAGTTTGCTGAGAGTTGGAGGCGTTCCTTCGGGTAGATATGTGAAGTCCCCGTTGTATAGAGTCCGTAAGCGAGAACGGACATATGCATGATGTGTGAAGCCTACCCGGACATGTTGGTCTGGATCGGTGATGTTTCATTGCATAATGCCGGAGAAGACTCCGTGCTATTGGTGGTTTTTCGGGTTTTCTACACGGTAGATTGCAACAGGGAACCTTGGGGATTAACCCAAAGGTGCACCCGGAAAACTGGGCGGATACGTGATCTTGCCAACTTGGTGGCCTGAGAGCCAACTTGAACATAACCGGGTTATGTGAATTGTGATGGAAACGGGACTTGGGAGAAGTTTGACCCGCACAAATGGCTTAAATTATCGTTGCGATGTGAGCACGGGTTAGATGGAACCGTACTCGTTCTATGTCATTCAGTTAAAGAGACCTAAGGGTACGTGGCACTTGCCGTTGGCATAGATTAGGGTCTTCGGCGGTCAATGGCTTAAATTGTCGTGACCCAGGACAAGAAGACAAAATGTTCATAGGTTTGGCCGTCAAAGTGGCAGTGGTGAGTCCGGAATGTCTATGGATTTAATTGATGTGACATCGACCGGTTCACCGAGAATGTGCCCTGAGAGCACGGGGCGTGTGGCCGTACGATCCAACGTCTGTGATGAAATGGTTATATATATATTGCTCGCTTATGCTAATGAAATGCAGGGAAGGAGCATCGCCGCCCCGAGTTGGGGGCGGGATCGTTATAATTTGGTCAGCATTGCTGACCGTGGCCTTGTTTTGCCACCGTGCGGTGGTTTGTTATTTGCAGGTGCTGCCGGACCAAGCGGTCAATAGCGGGCTAAAGCCCTTTTTGCAAAGCCGGCCCTCGAAGGCCTAATCAGAGTGTTTACTGCTTTATTCATGTGTGACCGACCTGCGTGCCGTGGTTTGTAAAACATGTTATATGAAGTGAACAATTTTTGTAATGCCTTAAGGCTTGTACTAGTGTATTTTATAACATTCCTATTTTGTATTAGTGGACATTCATGCTTTAGTGCTGAGTTCTTTGCTACAACTTATTAATCTGCTTCCGCTAGAATGCTCTGTGTAGGACGTTATGATTGGTTGGATGGTTTCCATGAGTAACCACCCGGTCTGTCTGTAGTATATGGCGTCGGGCCCCGGCCGAACCTACTGCTATATGCTATGAGACAGATAGGGGGTGTTACAATTTGATATCAGACTACTGGTTTTGGTCGGGCTTAAGATGAATTTGTGGGCGAATTCTTTTTAAGGGGTGGTGAGCACATTGTGTGCGTCATCGTTATAACGGTAAAAGAACCAATGAATGTCCACTTAGGAATGAAAATACACGTGTTTGAGGAACCTGCGTGTTCCTATAATTGCTGTTTGCAATTTTATTTGGTCGCTTAACGGTATTTTGTACCACTATAGGTGATCAGAAGTGGTGTTGGGCCATCGGAACGTCGAGCTTCTGAGGCTAGTAGTGCACCGGATGTTGCTCCTGCAACACCTCTATCGGCTGAGAACATACGCTTGGTGGCCGAAGCTGTGTTGGCCGTGATAAATGCGCAGCCTGCATGGCAAACGCAGCAGCCCGCTCCTGCGATGGAGCAGGAACCTGAAAGAAATTGTACCCTACTCACCTAGAGGGGGGGTGAATAGGTGACTAATCTTTTTTAAACTTTTAGGCAGATTATATCACAGATTTCACAGAACTATACACACCATCAATCACATACACAGGGTACACACTATTTTATAGTGGTTCACCAAGGTTTGGGTACATCCACTTTCCCCCTTCGCCTATCTAGTAGTGTACTAGATTCGGCCAAACTCCTCCACTATTCCTCAGATCATCAGATCTTACACTAAGAACCCCAACCAGGTTCCTACATCTCAGAGTGAACCCACTCCTACAACTCAGGCTCAACAGCCCTACAACTCAGTCTTCTCCAAAGACCTACACTCAGCCATAAGGCCTACACTCAGCCTTCAATAGGCCTACACTTAGAGAAATAGATCTCCTACACTCAGGCACATAGGCCCTACCACTCAGCCTTTATAATTTCAGGCTTATAACTCAGATCCTTAAGGATCCTACAAGAAATTAAAAATACAAAGTGTATAACCTCAACTCAGAATAAGGGAGAAGAGTTGACAGGTTTCTTGATGAGTTCTTGGAAGAACTCTGCTAAGATCAACCTCACTTGGCTTTCTTCAAAGCTTTTTGAATGTAGAACACAATAGGGTTGAGTCTCTCTGCAGCTGATCTTCAATCACTGCTAACTTAAGAATCAGAACTAATTCTGAAACTTTCTTCACAGCCTGGTTCCAACGGCTGTCTTCTTGGAAGGAGCTCTCTCTCTCCAACTACTTAGATCTTCACTTGAATTGATTCTTCAATGAATTGCTTGATCTTGTGTGAATCCTCTTCTGCTGTTGACAGAATGGGCCTTTATATAGACTTTCTTCATGGTGACCGGCTGATCCGGTCCCTAACGACTTTCTGACAACTCTGACAGTTGCAGTAGACCGGCTGGAATGGCAGCTGTCATGTCATCCAGTCACTTCTTGAAATATCTGTAACTGTCTGAAAGTGTCGAGACAGTCTGTCTTTAAGTGTCGACACTGATAGACTAAGTGTCGACACAAGTTGACTATGTGTCGACACTAGCCTTCATGGTGTCGACACAACTCCTTGTGTTGTAGAAATTATTTCTCGACACAGCTTCTTCATCATGTGTCGACACTGATAATGTGTGTCGACACAACTCCTTGTTCTTCAGTAATTTGTTGATTTCTTGTAAGTGTCGACACAACTCCTTTGTGTCGACTCATCGTCTTGTGTTGAACTTGTTAAGTGTCGACACATCTTCTTGGTGTCGACACATGTCTTCAGTGTTGATACTTTTGCTGAGTGTCGACATATCTACTTGGTGTCGACACTTGTACTTAGTCTTCATAGAAATTTTCTGAGTGTCGACACAGCTCCTTGTGTCGACACTTTCTTCATGTGTTGAGACTTCTGCTGTGTGTCGACACTGATCCTTTGTGTCGACACTTGTACTTAGAATTTTGTTGAACTTTGTTGAGTGTCGACACAGCCTCCTAGTGTCAACACTTTCTCCATGTGTTGAGTCTTCTACTGTGTGTCGAAACATTCTCCAAGTGTCGACACTTGTACTTAGACTCTGTTGAAGTTTTGCTGAGTGTCGACACAGCCTCCAAGTGTCGACACTTTCTGATGTCGACGATGTTCCTCTGGGTGTCGAAACTGCTTCTAAGTGTCAACACAGCTTCTCTGAACATTTCATCATTGAGTGTCGACACAGCCTGTATGTGTCGACACTTTCCTTCTGTCGCTGTATTCCTGGTGTCGACTCTGCATTCCTGGTGTCGACACAATTACTCCAAGTGTCGACACTGCTTCTCTGGATGTCGACACAAGTCTTCTTAATTGTCGACACTTTTCTTCTAGGTGTCGACACATGGACTTAGAAACGTTTCAGCTTTACCTGCAAATACTTATCCTGCACAAGGTAACTCAAAATACATCAAATACATTTTGATGTATATCATTGAGTAGGGTGAGGCTTCTTCAAATCAGGTACATTTATTCCAATGTACCCAACAATCTCCCTCTATTTGGAGAAGTCATAACCCTTAGTCAATGATATACACCATACATAACAAAATCATAGTATGATGTAAAGCAGGATTATATAACAGGGTAAGTACATAAACATGTATAAACAAACATGTATACTCAAATATCTCAGAACTATAATAAACTTAACAAATATCACATAGTTCTAAAAACTTCAACATTTTCATTATTTCAAAAGTTTACAGAAGGTTTTAATACAAGTGATTAAACATAATAAACTTAAGAAAAATTCTATCCTATTGCTGCTCAGTCTCCTTGATCACAATGCCCTTTCCAGACTGTATCTTTGCTTGGACTGGGGCTTCAGCATCTTCAGCAGCAGCAGACTTCTTGCCTTTAAGATCCTTCTTATTTAACTCTTCAGCCTTGATCTTTTGTCTTTCAAAGTAATGATAATGCTTGGGAAAGTACTTGCTAGGCTCCTGGGCAGTAGGAGGTAGCTTTCCCATCTTTGCCTTTCTTCTATACTGCACAATGACTTCTTGTCTGTTCTTATGCTTCCTCCACTCCACATCAGAATACCATTTGCCTCTGTCCACAATATTATCTTTGGCATCCTTCCATGCAGTCAGAATGATATTCCTGGAGGTGGGGCTCCATTGTTCAAAGTCAGGCCTTAATTCAGCTTGCTCCCTGAATCTCTTCTTAGACAATTAGGCTTCTTGTGCTTTCTGCAAAGCTTCTTGTATAGCCTCAGACACTGGCTGAACTACTTTTTCTACGATGATAGTTTGCTTTCCCTCAGGTGGGCTATACATTGACTGTATATCTGCATGTATCATATCAAAGTCTGGTGGAGGGTATATTACTTGAGCCACTTCAGCTTGCTCCCCTCCAAGATATGCAGGATGAATCCCAGACTCTGCAACATTATCATCATCACATAATGGAGGATATACAAGGGTCGCTCTGATGGAATTAGAAATCCACTTGGCATGATCAGAGCTGGCTTTGACTAACACCATCTCCCCCTTTATGACTTCTCTAACAATATGATTCTTCAGATCATCTTTCTGAAATCTTATTTGGGCATCCAAATAGTTTACTCCATCCTTAAAGAAAGGTTTCAACCTTTGGAGCTTGTCAGTTATAGCCTTTTGAGAGTCTTGTATAGCAGTTTTTACAGCAGTTATTCCCTCTTGTAATGCTTTATCAAATTCTGCCTTAGCTGTAGCATTAGCTGTAGTCTGACCAGTATCTATATTCTTCATCTCTGTGACTATTGCATTGTGTGAAGCAGTTAAATTATCATTCATCCTTAGCTGGTTCTCCAGAGCATAGCCTTGCTTCACTGCAATATCATCTACTTGAGCTTTGATCTTCTCTTGATGTGTAGCCAAGTAGACCACTGCATTCCCTCCCTTGTGAAAGCAGTCAGTCATCTCTTTCTTATTCAGATTCATTTCAAATCTGATGGACTTAATATCTTGGGACAGATCAAACTGTAGAGACTTATTCCCTTCATCCATATAAGATTACAAAGCCTATCTTTGCTCATCCATCTTTATCTGCATGGCAACCATCAGAGAACTAAAATCTGCAGATGGTGTTGGCTGTGGTGTAGGCTGTGGTGCAATTGTTTGTAAAGCCTTTTTGTAAGTTTGGCTCCTCTTAAAGACTTGAAATTTTCTCTTTTTGGCTCTTGCAGCCTCTTCATCTTCTGAAGCAGATGTGCTATCAATAGTCACTCTATCCTTTGGACTTAGAGGTAGCTCCTTCTCAGTCCTTTGTAGGCCTTCAGCAGCTTTTGGCACCTCAGACTCTTTGCCTGCAGTTTTCTCTATATTTTCCACTTGCTCCCCCTCAACATGAGCATTCTCCCCCTCAGCAGCTGCACTTTCTTTCTCAAGGTCTGTTTGTAGAAGATCAGGGAATAGCTCTTCTAGGGTAAATTCTTGTTGAGAATGGGGTGGAGAGACTCTTATCTCATCAACAACTTGATCAGATACCACTTGATCTGCAACAGATGTGTCCTCCATGACAACATCTTGGGGTTGGCTATGTGTCTGTGTTTGTTGATTAATATTAGTTAATGAATCAGACAAAACATCATCCTCAATATGGAAATCTAATGCATTAATCTCAGTGATTACCTCAAGTATAGTGTGGGTAGCTTGTTCACTTTCTAGTGGAGTTGGCTCTTCCACTAGTAGAGGCTCCCCTTGGATGGAATCCTGGTGAAGTGGGCTAGCCTGTGGTAGCTCCCCCTACCTCTCTGCATCATCTTGTCTAGCTGGAGACTTTCCAGCATTTCTAGTTTCTTCTTCATCATCTGGAGTAAACACAACTTGCTCTTCTGAGCTACTTGATGATTCTTGAGCCACAGGGGCTGACTTCTTCTTCTTCTTTGGTGGTGTTACCTTCTCAGGAGTTAGCATTTCCTTAGTCAAGACTCTATCTCGTCTAGAGAAGATTCTCATGTCCATCTTCCTCATGTGATTGATCTTAGAACCTGCAGCTTGGCTCATTACTTCTGGTATACTACCAGCTAGATAAAGACTTAGAATCCTACCCAAATTGGGTTTCTTCATACTCTCTTTAATCTTATCAAACAAGACTGTAGACCGATCAGTA
The DNA here is from genome assembly GCA_039583875.1 of Platanthera guangdongensis. Classification (NCBI taxonomy): domain Eukaryota; kingdom Viridiplantae; phylum Streptophyta; class Magnoliopsida; order Asparagales; family Orchidaceae; genus Platanthera; species Platanthera guangdongensis. Next base: position 116,858,834 of record CM077151.1, read on the forward strand.
CTCAGTTTGAAGATGATCCTTGTCATTAGATTGAACATATGAGCTGAAATCCTGTCATGTCCTCCAGGCTTGCACAGGATAACTTTGCCAACAATTTCAGATAGAAATTTGCCTTGGCTGTTCATTCCTTTCCTATTGAAAACAGATCCTATTTTCATCTTCGAATCCAGTCCACACCATGTTAATGCTTCTCTAGTCTTAGAAGCAGAAACTTCATCTTCTTCCTTTGTGCTAGGTAGTTGTAGTACCTTTCTTAGACTCTTAGGTGAGACCTTCACCTTAGCCTCATGAACCCTAGACTTTATCTTAAGTCCAGATTCATCAATTATAGCTCCATTCAGGAATTCCAGAACTTCTTTCCTCCATATTTTGGTTGGCTCTGAAATAAGAAAATCTAATCCTGTCTCTTCTATTAGGGTTAACACGCTTTTGATCTCAGGTTCCCCGTCATCAAACGCATGCCGCACGAGTTCGTAACCTTCATTCACATTCTCTTTGAGCTTAGGCGCCATTAGGGTTTGCAGAAATTTGAATTGAGAGAAGAGAGGTGTCGACACACAAGTTTGGTCTCGAAACTTTGGTGAGCGTGTTGACAAACAATGGTGAAACCCTATTTATACCTTTCTAGGATCGAAGATGAAAGGGCGCGTCAAAATACTTAAATTGTGTCGACACTGTTGAAAAAGTGTCGACACAGACTTATAATGTCTCGACAACGATGTGTCGACACAAATATAGTCGACAGAATATATGTGTCGACACTTGTTTATGTGTCGACACCACTTAGCTCGACACTTAGACGAGACTTTACTTCACTAATTCTGCATAAAGTCTAAGTGTCGACACCACCTTGGATGTGTCGACACCTACCCTGTATGTGTCGACACTAATATTCTGAAGTGTCGACACCAACTACCTAGATGTGTCGACACCTTTTCTCTGAAGTGTCGACACCAATTCTCTGTCTCGACACAGACAGCTCTGTGTGTCGACACTATTTTACTTAGCCATTTCTGTAAACTTATTCTAAGTTTATCATACCTAATTCAATTTTAAACCTATTGAATTTGGTTTCTTCTAAAGGCTTAGTATACATGTCAGCTAGTTGATTATCTGTATTAATATACTCTAGTGAAATATCTTCTTTTTCAACATGTTCCCTTAGAAAATGATATTTTATCTCTATGTGCTTAGTCCTACTATGGGAAACAGGATTGTTTGCAATAGATATAGCACTAGTAGAATCACAAAATAGTAGTGTTCTACTTACTTGAATACCATAATCCTCAAGCTGATGTTGTATCCATAGAAGTTGAGCACAACAACTTCCTGCAGCCACAAACTCTGATTCTGCTGTGGAGATAGCCACACTTGTTTGCTTCTTGCTACTCCATGAAATTAGTCTTCCACCTAGGAATTGACAGGTACCAGTTGTACTTTTCCTATCTTCTTTGCAGCCTGCAAAATCTGCATCTGAATAACCTGTCAGTTCAAAGTCTCCATTCCTAGGATACCAAAGGCCTAGATAAGGAGTGCCCTTTAGATATCTCAGAATTCTTTTGACTGCTGTCAAATGAGATTTTTTAGGGCAAGCTTGGTACCTAGCACAGATACATGTAACATACAAGATATCTGGTCTACTTGTAGTCAAATAGAATAGGGAGCCGACTATCCCTCTATACAAAGTCTCATCTACAGGTTTCCCTGCATCATCTTTGCTAAGAGACATACTTGACCCCATAGGAGTTTTCATGGTACTGGATGAATCCATACCATACTTCCTTATCAGTTCTAGGGTGAACTTAGACTGGCATATGGATAAACCATTCTCAGTCTATCTAACTTGGAGACCCAAGAAGAACTTAAGTTCCCCCATACTGCTCATTTCAAATTGTCCTTGCATTAGTTTTGCAAACTTTTTGCAAAGAGTACTTTCAGTAGACCCAAATATGATGTCATCTACATATATTTGGACTAGTATGATCTTGCCTCTGGATTCCCTAAGGAATAGAGTCTTGTCTATTTTCCCCCTTGTGAATTTATTCTCAATGAGAAAACTAGACAGGGTTTCATACCAAGCCCTAGGGGCTTGTTTTAACCCACACAAAGCCTTCCTAAGTCTATAAACAAAATTAGGTTTAGTTGAATCAACAAAACCTGATGGTTGTTCCACATAGACCTCTTCCTTCAGATTGCCATTCAAAAAGGCTGACTTAACATCCATTTGGTATACTTTAAACCCTTGATAGGTTGCATAGGCCAAGAACATTCTTATTGCCTCCAGTCTGGCTACTGGAGCAAAGGTCTGATCAAAGTCAATACCTTCTTCCTGCCTATATCCCTTAGCAACCTGTCTTGCTTTGTTCTTGATAATCACTCCATGTTCATCCATCTTGTTCCTGAAGATCCACTTAGTTCTAATTATGTTGTGGTCTTTTGGTTTAGGAACAAGCTCCCAGACATTGCATCTCTTGAACTGATTCAGCTCCTCTTGCATTGCCTCAATCCAATGAGGGTCTAGGATGGCTTCTTCAAATTTCTTTGGCTCAACTTGGGATAGAAAACTGGAGTAGAGTACTGAACTTAGATTTCTTCTCCTTGTTTGTCCCACTTGACTTAGATCACCAATAATTTGATTAGCTGGATGATCTCTTAGATGTCTATTAGCTGGTGGCATCCTGGCTTCAGGTTGAACCCCTTCAGCTTCTTCAACTTGCTGCACTCCATGGTCTTCTTCTGCATCAGGTGCATGTAGTACTCCTCCTGGACAACGGCCACTATATTCTACTTGCTGTCTTGCAGTAGGTCCTTCTTCTATAGTGAGCTTGTCCATCATCTCAGTCACACCTGTGGAGCTGCAAATACTACTAGACAATTCATTGTTAATAAGTCTAGCTTCATCAAATACTACATGTACTGACTCTTCTACAACTTGAGTAGTCAAGTTGTAGACCCTATAAGCCTTACTATTATTGTTGTACCCAACAAAGATCCCCTCTTGGGATTTGGCAGCAAACTTGGTTAAGTAAGACTTACCATTGTTAAGTATATAGCATTTACAACCAAAGATCCTGAAATAGGATAGGTTTGGTTTTCTCCTTTCACAATCTCATAGGGGGTCTTATTGTGGCTCTTGGTGATAGTAGCCCTATTAATTACATGGCATGCAGTGTTAACTGCCTCAGCCCAGAAATATTCTGGGAGAGATGTATCACTTAATAGGGTTCTACCAGCCTCAATCAAGGTTCTATTTTTCCTCACAGCAATGCCATTTTGCTGAGGTGTTCTTGGTGAAGAAAATTCCTGAAATATCCCAAACTCTTCACATAGATTTGTCATACTATCAGACTGGAATTCAGTACCATGGTCACTTCTTATTTTGACCACTGTACTGTCTAACACATTCTGAATTTGTTTGACAAAACTATAGAAGATACTAGGTATTTCAGATTTCTGTCTAAGGAAGAACACGCAGTAAAACCTTGAGTAGTCATCTACAACCACAAATGTGTAGACCTTACTACCTAGGCTGTGAACTGGCATAGGACCAAAGAGATCCATATGCAAGAGGTATAAGCACCTCACAACATCTTTGTTCTTAATGCTATTAAAGGTGGATCTAGTCTGCTTGCCCTTTTGACAAGCTGAGCATATCCCATCTTTAATACACTTAACCTGAGGACCATTCCTCACTAACTCTTTGCTAAAGAGTTGGCCAATTGTCTTGTAGTTAAGATGGGCTAGTCTCTTGTGCCATTTGACACAATGAGAGACTTTCTCATCAGCTACAAGACACACTGGAGAAACATTGTTCTCACACATAATGTCTAGGCAATAGACATTTCTCTTTCTATAATCTGTCAGAATGATCTCTTGATCATTTGACCTCCTGATATGACAACCATCTTTGACAAATGAGATGTCATATCCTAAATCACTCAACTGACTTATACTAATAAGGTTGTGTTTCAAACCTTTAATATAAGCCACTTGAGTAATAGTTATAAGGTTGCTAGAAATGTTACCAAAACCTTTGATGATTCCTTTTTCAGAACCACCAAAGGTGACTTTAGGACCATCCTTGATTGGGGTGAAGTCCTTTAGAAATCCTCTAGTTCCAGTCATGTTCCTGGAACATCCACTGTCCAAGTACCATATTGGGGCATGGCCACTTGGACTCACCTGCAAAACAGATTAGTTGACCTTAGAACCCAAAACTTTCTTGGGTCCTTGGTGCTGGTTAGTTTGCCTCTTAACAAAGCTACCTGCAGATCTTCCAACAGGTAGTTTGCTACTCACTTTGGCACTAGAATTGTGCCAGCAGTCAATGGCAAAGTGGCCTACCTTACCACAGCACCAGCACTCAAATCTATTGTACCTTTGCTTAGGTACAACCCACAGCACCAGCACTCAAATCTATCTACAGCAGGCTTGTTGAGTACTGGGGCTTTGCCCTTAGACTTGGACTTTATAGTCCTAACATGTTGTGTAAACCCTAATCTAGTTTTACCCTTCTGATGTACAAATTCATCTATCAAAGGTAAAATAGATTTTGGTTTAGAAAACCTTGCAACTATATCTCTCTCCTTCTGAAGACTAATCTCAAGATTTCTGATTTGATCATTCTTAAATGTTATAGTCCCCATCTGAATAATAGTTATGTGCTTCAGTCTGGCTATTTCATTTAGTTTTTGATCAATCAACTTCTCAAAATCAGTTGCAGCCTCTTTGAGACTAGCAATCTCCTTTGCCTGACTCTTGGCCAAGGATTTGCTTTTCTTAAAAGCTTGCAACAGTACACTATATTCATCAATCAACTGATGAATATCCCCTTCAGATTCAGATCCACTGGCATCACTTGATGCTGATGTAACTGAGTCTGAACTAGCACTAGAAATTGAACTTAAAGAACAATTTTGTACCTGACTAGGTCCAGGCTGCTCTTGGATTTTGTCATCTTCAGATAAGGCCATCAGTCTCTGGCACTGATTGTCCTCTTGCTCATATATAGAATTCATTAATTAGATGAACACCTCTTCTTCTTCTTCAGCAAACAGTCCAATGTAAGCTTTTGCTTCTGAATCAGTTTCTGAAGATGATATGTCTGACAGGCTTTTGTCCTTCTTGGCAACAAAGGACCTTTCCTTTTTGCCCTTGAATTGAGTCTTTTTCTTCTCAGTAGACTCTTTCCTTTTCTCTGGACAGTCAGCAACAACATGTCCTTATCTGTTACAGCAATAACATACAATTTTTGATAAAGTTGCTTTCCTTGACTTGGGCTTTCTCCTGTCTTTCTTTGATGACTTCTTGTTCTGATAATAGTCATCTTTTCCCTGTGAAGTTGATGGTTTTGACCTCCACTGTTTCTTCTTTAGAAACTTCTGAAAGTGTCTTGTGAAAGCTGCAAAATCCTCATCACTCTCACTGCTTTCAGTATCCCTGCATTCTGTCTCATATGTCTCAGATCTAGCAACCTTTGGTGGTGGAGATGGAGACTTACTTTTATATTTCTTGGTGGCCTCTGTCTTGAATGCCACTGCTCTTTCTTTATGCTCAATTCTGGTAGTCTTCTCCTCTTCTTTCCTTACCATCAGCTGTATTTCATAGGATAACAGCTTTCCAAACAAAGTTGGAGGAGGAATATCTGCTAACTTGGTCATTTCCCTTATGACACAGATCTTGGTGTCCCAGTCCTTTGTTAGGGACCTCAAGAACTTATCATTCAGCTCATAATTGCTGAATTCTCTTCCATAGGACATCAACTCATTGACAATCCTATAGAATTTCTTGTAGCATTCTGTTATACTATCAGACCTGCCTTGTCTGAAGCTCTCATATTCTTGGTTTAACAAAGACATCATGTCTTGTCTAACTTCTTCTGAACCCTCCATGTACACTATCAAAGTATCCCTCATCTTCTTTGATGTTTTACAGTGTATCAAGTTCTGAAATGTAGCATCATCTATGGCACTTACAATGATATTCTGAGCTCTCTTGTCCATGGTGGCTAGAATAATCTCATCTTTTGTCATTTCAGAAAAGTCCTTAGGTGTTCTCTGATTTGCATCCAGGACTGATACTTTCATTGGCACATATGACCCTTCTTTAACTGTGATGTAGATTCTAGGGTCAGAGGCTTTCATAAACAGTCTAACCCTTTCTTGCCAGATGCCAAAAAGTTCCTTTCTGCAAATTGGCAACTTCATGTATCCAAGTTCTTTATGATTCTCTGTTGAACCCATTTTCTTGATTTTCTTGTTTATGCTGAATCTGTCCTTGATTTCACTGAATCTGCCAACAGGATCTACTCAGACAGTTATGTCCTCTTTTGAGTAACCTCCCTCTGATACCACTTGAAAGAAATTGTACCCTACTCACCTAGAGGGGGGGTGAATAGGTGACTTAATCTTTTTTAAACTTTTAGGCAGATTATATCACAGATTTCACAGAACTATACACAGCATACACAGCATCAATCACATACACAGAGTACACATTGTTTTATAGTGGTTCTCCAAGGTTTGGGTACATCCACTTTCCCCCTTCGCCTATCTAGTAGTGTACTAGATTCGGCCAAACTCCTCCACTATTCCTCAGATCCTCAGATCTTACACTCAGAACCCCAACCAGATTCCTACAGCTCAGAGTGAACCCACTCCTACAACTCAGGCTTAACAGCCCTATAACTCAGTCTTCTCCAAAGACCTACACTCAGCCACAAGGCCTACACTCAGCCTTCAACAAGCCTACCCTCAGAGAAATAGATCTCCTACACTCAGGCACACATGCCCTACCACTCAGCCTTTATAATTTCAGGCTTACAACTCAGATCCTTAAGGATCCTACAAGAAATTAAAAATACAAAGTGTATAACCTCAACTCAGAATAAGGGAGAAGATTTGACAGGTTTCTTGATGAGTTCTTGGAAGAACTCTGCTGAGATCAACCTCACTTGGCTTTCTTCAAAGCTTCTTGAATGTAGAACACAATAGGGTTGAGTCTCTCTGCAGCTGATCTTCAATCACTGCTAACTTAAGAATCAGAACTAATTCTGAAACTTTCTTCGCAGCCTGGTTCCAACGGCTATCTTCTTGGAAGGAGCTCTCTCTCTCTCCAACTACTTAGATCTTTACTTGAATTGATTCTTCAATGAATTGCTTGATCTTGTGTGAATCCTCTTCTGTTGTTGACAGAATGAGCCTTTATATAGACTTTCTTCATGGTGACCGGCTGATCCGGTCCCTAACGACTTTCTGACAACTCTGACAGTTGCAGTAGACCGGCTGGAATGGCTGTTGTCATGTCATCCAGTCACTTCTTGGAATATTTGTAACTGTCTGAAAGTGTCGAGACAGTCTGTCTTTAAGTGTCGACACTGATAGACTAAGTGTCGACACAAGTTGACTAAGTGTCGACACTAGCCTTCATGGTGTCTACACAACTCCTTGTGTTGTAGAAATTACTTCTCGACACAGCTTCTTCATCATGTGTCGACACTGATAATGTGTGTCGACACAACTCCTTGTTCTTTAGTAATTTGTTGATTTCTTATAAGTTTCAACACAACTCCTTTGTGTCGACACATCTTCTTGTGTTGAACTTGTTAAGTGTCGACACATCTTCTTGGTGTCGACACATATCTTCAGTGTTGATACTTTTGCTGAGTGACGACACATCTGCTTGGTGTCGACACTTGTACTTAGTCTTCATAGAAATTTGCTGAGTGTCGACACAGCTCCTTGTGTCGACACTTTCTTCATGTGTTGAGACTTCTGCTGTGTGTCGACACTGATCCTTTGTGTCGACACTTGTACTTAGAATTTTGTTGAACTTTGCTGAGTGTCGACACAGCCTCCTAGTGTCGACACTTTCTCCATGTGTTGAGTCTTCTGCTGTGTGTCGACACATTCTCCAAGTGTCGACACTTGTACTAAGACTCTGTTGAAGTTTTGCTGAGTGTCGACACAGCCTCCAAGTGTCGACACTTTCTGATGTCGACGATGTTCCTCTGGGTGTCGACAGTGCTTCTAAGTGTCAACACAGCTTCTCTGAACATTTCATCATTGAGTGTCGACACAGCCTGTATGTGTCGACACTTTCCTTCTGGTGTCGACTCTGCATTCCTGGTGTCGACTCTACATTCCCGGTGTCGACACAATTACTCCAAGTGTCGACACTGCTTCTCTGGATGTCGACACAAGTCTTCTTAAGTGTCGACACTTTTCTTCTAGGTGTCGACACATGGACTTAGAAATTTTTCAGCTTTCCCTGCAAATACTTAACCTGCACAAGGTAACTCAAAATACATCAAATACATTTTGATCTATATCATTGAGTAGGGTGAGGCTTCTTCAAATCAGGTACATTTATTCCAATGTACCCAACAGAACCTCTTCAAGAGGCTGAGCCGAGGAGAGTGGACCAAGTGGTTGTGGAACCGGTGGTGCCAAGGAGGGCAACCGAGAGGCAGCTTAAGCATGTAATGAGCTTTAACCCTCCGGTATTCTCGGGGTTGGGAACCCCATCTCAGGCTGAAGACTGGCTCTCCAGGGTGAAGAGATTCATGACAGCAACGGAGACGGAGGAGTGGCAAATGACCACCATCGCTACGTTCCTTCTAAACGGTGAAGCGAGAATGTGGTGGGAAGGATTGGAGCTGCACCTATTGAGAGGTAGGAAACTTGTTGATGTCTCGATGGAAGAGTTCAAGAGATTATTCTTGGCTAGATACCTCCCTTCGACGCAGAGGATAGCGTTGGAGAATGAGTTTCTGAAGTTGGTTCAGGGTGAGAGGAGCGTGGATGAATATCTCCACGAGTTTACTCGTCTGTGTCGTTATGCTAGCTCCACTATTGTGGATGAGGAGTGCAAGACGAATCGATTCTACGAAGGCTTGAGAGATGAGTTGAGATTACTACTCTCGGGGTCGATGGCGCAGGGTTTCTTAACCTTGGTCAACACTGCCCGGTCCTTGGAGAAGGACATGAAGAATGTACAGGCAAAGAAAAGATTGGCTGATAGGAAATCTGAATTCAAAGTGCCGAGTACTTCAAAGTCCGGCTATCGGAGGTCTTTCAAGAAGCATAGGACTTCGGGTCCAGCTCCTTTTAGTGCTTCTGGGGAGACTACGAGTCAGACCCCGGGTGCGTGTTTTATTTGTGGAAAGACGGGGCACTTTGCCCGCGATTGTTGGAGCGGACGTCCTAAGTCCGAGAGAAGGCCGGGAGCTACTTATGAAGAGAAGGGCAAGGCGGTGGAGTCGACCGCATCCCACTATGCTCCGGCCCAACCAAGGGTCTATAATCTTGGCCAACAGGAGGCCATCAAACAGTCTGATGTGGTGACAAGTACGGTTTAATTTATAGCAAGTCAATTTCTTTAAATACTTGTTATGCACATGTTACCTTACCACTGCTTGTTTAGGATTTGTATTGATTTGTGAAAATCCGGCACGAGCACTCTTCGATACGGGAGCTTCACACTCCTTCTTGTCCGAAGGATTTATATCACGCATCGGAGTCCCTTCTTCGATGGCGAAGGATAAGTTGGATGTGTTGTTACCCAATGGGTGTTCGATGCGAGCGTATATGATCTGCAATGTTAAGATTCGTATTGGGGATCAGGAGTTCGACCTGCAGGCGTCTTTACTTCCGTTGGTGGAGTTCGACGTTATATTTGGCATGGATTGCACTCGGAGCAGCAGGCCTATATTGACTGCAGTCGCAAGGAAGTCAAGCTGGGAGCAAGTCGTGAGACGACTTTTACGGGCTTAAAGGGGGCGAGCAAGACGTTGATGTCTGCTCTTCAGGTGGTGAAGGCGGTTCGTGCCGGTGCAGAACTGTTCTTTACACTAGTGGAGGTTGCGAAGCCGAAGCCCCCGTTGGATTGTATTTCAGTGGTATCGGAATACCCTGATGTGTTCCTCGCAGATCTTCCTGGAGCCCCGCCTCAGCGGGAGATAGACTTTACGATTGAGCTAGTGACAGGTGCAAAGCCTGTGTCACGATCTCCTTATCGGCTTGCGCCTAAGGAAATGGTGGAGCTGAAAGTTCAACTGCAAGAGTTGTTGGAGCAAGGGTATGTGTGTCCGAGTACTTCGCCTTGGAGCGCACCGGTCCTCTTTGTTAAGAAGAAGGACGGAAGTTTGAGGCTATGTATTTATTATCGGGAGCTCAACAAGTTGACGGAGAATAACAAGTACCCGATCCCCCGGATTGATGATCTTTTAGATCAGTTAGTCGGGTCGATGGTGTACTCGAAGTTGGATCTCAAGGCTGGGTACTATCAGCTGCGAATAAGGGAGAGTGATATCCCGAAGACAGCGTTTAGTACGAGATACGGGCATTATGAGTTTACGATCATGCCGTTTGGGCTGACTAATATGCCGTCAGTGTTCATGGATTTGATGAACAGGACTTTCAGGGAGTACTTGGACCATTTCGTGATCGTCTTCATCGACGATATTTTGGTGTACTCGCAAAGTGAGGAAGATCACTTCAAGCATCTTCATTTGGTGTTGGAGACGCTAAGGAGAAATCAGTTGTATGCCAAGTTCTCGAAGTGCGAATTTTGGCTACCCTCAGTGGCGTTCCTCGGGCATATAGTAGTGGAGAGGGTATTGCTGTGTATCCGGCGAAGATTGTTGCGATACGGGAGTGGCCTGAGCTTGTTACGGTAGCGGAAGTCCGGAGTTTTCTAGGGCTAGCCGGCTATTATAGGCACTTCGTAGAGAACTTCTCGCGGATAGCGTTACCTCTCACTACATTGACGAGGAAGGAGCATAAGTTCGTTTGGACGCCGGAGTGCGCGCGAGCATTTGAGGAGTTGAAGTGTCGGTTGACCACGGCGCCTGTGCTGAGTTTGCCATGTGGGACCGAAGGCTATGAGATTTATAGCGATACTTCAGGCAGCGGTTTGGGTTGCGTGCTACTGCAACACGAAAGTGTAATAGCTTATGGCTCGAGACAGCTAAAAGTGCATGAAAGGAATTATCCGGTCCATGACTTGGAGTTAGCGGCCGTGATTTTTGCCTTGAAGCTGTGGAGACACTATTTGTACGGTGTGAAGATTGATATCTACACCGATCACAAGAGCCTGAAGTATCTTATTGATTAGAAGGATCTGAATATGCGGCAGCGTAGATGGATGGAGTTCCTGGGGGACTATACATTCAAGATCCACTACGTGCCTGGTAAAGGGAATGCGGTTGCGGACGCGTTGAGTCACCGAGCACCAGCTCAAGCCAATTGGCTATCGGTAAATGATGAGCGGTTGGTGCGGGAGTTGGAGGCATTGGAGATTGTTTGTGTGGACAGGCAATCAAGTGCTGAAGCAGTTCTGAATTTGACTAAAGTCCAATATGACCTGACTGATCGTATTCGACAGGCTTTGGATATGGATGCTCATATGAAGCAGTTCATGGTAGAGGCTCTGGATGGGTCAAATTCCCAATTCGTCGTGGAGGACGGTGTTGGGTACATTAGTTTAAATGTACCTGATTTGAAGAAGCCTCACCCAACTCAATGATATACATCAAAAATGTATTTGATGTGTTTTGAGTTTACTTGTGCAGGTTAAATATTTACAGGAAAGAAGAAAAAGTTTCTAAGTCCATGTGTCGACACCCAGAGGCAAAGTGTCGACACTTAAGAAGACTTGTGTCGACACCCAGGCAAGCTGTGTCGACACTTGGAGTATTTGTGTCGACACAAGGGATGCAGAGTCGACACCAGACAGAAAGTGTCGACACAAGGAGCTGTGTCGACACTCAATGAAGAAAAGTGCAGTGAAGCAGTGTCGACACTTAGCAGTTGTGTCGACACCCAGAGAAACTGTGTCTACATCAGAAAGTGTCGACACTTGGAGATGTGTCGACACTCAGCAAAAGTCAGTAGAGACTAAGTATAAGTGTCGACACAAGAAAGATGTGTCGACACTCAGCAGAAGACTCAACACTTGAAGAAAGTGTCGACACAAGAAAGAATGTGTCGACACTTAGCTGAAGACTCAACACTATTGCAAAGTTCAACAAAATTCTAAGTACAAGTGTCGACACTAAGGAGATGTTTCGACACTTAGCCAGAGTCTCAACAAAAGAAGAATGTGTCGACACATGGAGCTGTGTCGACACTCAGCAAGTATCAACACTGAAGGCATGTGTCGACACCAAGAAGCAGTTTTGACACAGACAAGTTCAACACATGAAGATGTGTCGACACAAAGAAGTTGTGTCGACACTTACAAGAAGTCAACAAAGTGCTGAAGAACAAAGTGTTGTGTCGACACTCATTATCAGTGTCGACACATGAAGAAGAAGCAGTGTCGAGATATAAAATCTACAACACAAGGAGTTGTGTCGACACCTTGTACGCTAGTGTCGACACTTAGACAACTTGTGTCGACACTTAGTCTATAAGTGTCGACACTTAAAGACAGACAGTCTCGACACTTACAGACAGTTACAGAATTTTCAAGAACTGACTGGATGACTTGACAGCTGCCATTCCAGCCGGTCTACTGCACCTGTCAGAGTTGTCAGAAATCCATTACGAACCGGACCAGCCGGTTACTATGAAGAAGGCCTATAAATAGGCTTATACTGTCTACAGAAGAAGATTGATTAGATGATCAACACATTAAGTTATACAAAGAAGATCTAGTTATTCCTTGAAGAATCTAGTGAAGATCTAAGTAGTTGGAGAGAGAGAGCTCCATCCAAGAAGTCAGCCATTGGAACCAGGCTGAGAAGAAGGGTTCAGATTTGTTCTGAATCTTAAGTAGCAGAGATCAAGGATCAACTGCAGAGGAGGTCAATGTTATTGAGTTCTACATTCAAGAAGCTTTGAAGAAAGCCAAGTCAGATTGATTTCAGCTGAGTTCTTCCAAGAACTCATCAAGAAATCACAACTCTTCTCTCTTTTCTCTGAGTTATTGAGTTACAATTTTTGTATTCATATTATCTTGTAGGATCCTTAGGGATCTGAGTCTTTGTAAGCCTGTAATTATAAAGGCTGAGTGTAGGGCTTAAATGCCTGAGTGTAGGAGATTTGAATCTCTGAGTGTAGGCCTATTGTGGCTGAGTGTAGGCCTTGGTGGCTGAGTGTAGGCCTTGGTGACTGAGTGTAAGCTTTGAGAAGAAGCTGAGTTGTAGGGCCTTGGCCTGAGTTGTAGGAACCTGGTTGAGGTTCTGAGTGTAAGATCTGAGGATCTGAGATAGTGGAGAAGTTTGGACGAATCTAGTACACTACTAGATAGGCGAAGGGGGAAAGTGGATGTACCCAAACCTTGGGGAACAACTATAAAACTGTGTGTCTACTGGTTGCTTGTGTAATGCTGTGATTGCTGCTTGTGTGCTGTGATAAAGTAGATATAAATCTGTGATAAACTCTGAATTCTGCCTAAAAAGTTAAAAAGATTTAAGTCACCTATTCACCCCCCCCCCCCCCCCTCTAGGTGATTAGGTACAATATCTTTCAAGTGGTATCAGAGCCAGGTTACTCAAAAAGGGACATAACTGTCTGAGTAGATCCTGTTGGCAGATTCACTCTAAGTCAAATTACAGAATCAAGAAACTCAATAACCATGGGTTCCACTGAGAATCATAAGGAATTGGGATCCATGAAGCTACCCATATGTAGAAAAGAGATCTTTGGTATCTGGAAGGAAAGGGTGAGACTGTTTATGGAAGCCTCAGACCATAGGATTTATATCACAGTGAAAGAAGGGCCTTATGTGCCCATGAAGGTGTCAGTCTTAGATGCAAATCAGAGGACACCTAAGGATTTCTCTGAAATGACAAAGGATGAGATTGTTCTAGCCACAATGGACAAAAGGGCTCAGAATATCATAGTAAGTGCTATAGATAATGCAACTTTTCAGAATTTGATACACTGCAAGACATCCAAGGAAATGTGGGATACTCTTATTGCGTACATGGAGGGTTCTGAAGAAGTGAGGCAAGACAGAAAATCTTTGCTCAACCAAGAATATGAAAGTTTTAGACAAGGTAAAGCTGATAGCAAAACTGAATGCTATAAAAAGTTCTATAGGATTGTGAATGAGCTTATGTCCTATGGCAGAGAGTTCAGTAATTATGAGCTCAATGATAAGTTTCTAAGGTCACTTACAAAAGATTGGGACACCAAGATCTGTGCCATTAGGGAAATGGCAAAGTTGACAGAAATTCCTCCACCAACACTATTTGGCAAACTGCTGTCCTATGAAATGTAGTTAATGGTGAGGAAAGAAGAGGAGAAATCAACAAGAAGTCAACATAAAGAAAGGACAGTGGCCTTCAAAACAGAAGCCCCCAGAAAGTACAGAAGTAAGTCACCAACTCCACCACCAAAAGTAGTTGAAACTGAATCAGATGAGTCAGCAAGTAGAAAGTCTGAAAGCAGTGAAAGTGATGAGGAATTTGCTGCCTTCACAAGACACTTTCAGAAGTTCTTAAAGAAGAAACAGTGGAGGATAAGGCCATCTACTTCACAGGGTAAAGAAGACTATTATCAAAATAAAAAGCCTTCAAAGAAAGACAGGAAAAAGACTAAGTCTAGCAAAGCAACTCTTTCAAAAATGGTATGTTATTGCTGTAATAGACAAGGACAAGTTGTTGCAGACTGTCCAGAGAAAAGAAAGGAGTATAATGACAAGAAAAAGACTCAATACAAGGGCAAGAAGGAAAAGTCTTTTGTTGCCAAAAAGGATAAGAGCCTGTCAGATATTTCTTCATCATAAACTGAGTCAGATGCTGAGGCATATATAGGACTGTTTGCTGAGGAAGAAGAAGAAGAGTTCATTCAGATCATGAACTCTATATATGAACAAGAGGACAGTCAGTGTCAAGGGATAATGGCATTGATAGAAAGTGACAAAATCCTGGAGCAGCCAGGACCTATTAAGGTACAACATTGTTCTTTCAGTTCAATTTCTTGTGCTAGTACAGAATCAGATACATCATCATCAAGTGATGAGAGTGCATCTGAGTCTGAAGAGGATATTCATCAATTGATAGATGAATATAAAGTTCTGTTGCAAGCATTTAAGAAATGCAAATCCTTGGCCAAGAGTCAAGCTAAGGAGATTGCAAGTCTGAAAATGGCTGCAACTGATTATGAGAAGATGTTTGATCAAAAGCTAAATGAGATAGCCAGACTGAAGCACATAACTGTGATTCAGATGGGGACTATATCATTTAAAAATGATCAAATCAAGAGTCTGGAGATTAATCTTCAGAAGGAGAAAGACTTAGTTGCTAGGTTTTCTAAACCAAAGTCTGTTCTACCCATAATTGATGAATTTGTTCATCACAAAGGTAAAGCTGGACTGGGGTTTACTAAACCTGCAAGGACTGTCATGTCCAAGTCCAAGGGCAAAGCCCCAACTCTCAAAAAGTCGGTTGTAGATAAAATAACTAAGACTGTACCTAAGCAAAGGTACAATAAGTTTGAGTGTTGGTGTTGTGGCAAGGTAGGCCACTTTGCAATGGACTGTTGGCACAATGCTAGTGCCAAAGTGAGTAGCAAACTGCCTGTTGGAAAACCTGCAGGTAGCTTTGTTAGGAAGCAAACTAACCAGTACCAAGGACCCAAGAATTCTTTGGGTTCTAAGGTTCACTAATCTGTTTTGCAGGTGAGTCCAAGTGGCTATGCCCCAATATGGTACTTGGACAGTGGATGTTCCAGACATATGACTGGAACAAGGGGTTTACTAAAGGACTACACACCCATCAAGGATGGTCCAAAAGTCACCTTTGGTGGTTCTGATAAAGGGATCATCAAGGGATTTGGTAACATATCTAACTCCTATATTACAATTACTCAAGTGGCCTATGTTAAAGGTTTGAAACATAACCTTATTAGTATAAGTCAATTGAGTGATGTAGGATATGACATCTCATTTGTCAAAAATGGTTGTCATATCAGGAGGTCAAATGATCAAGAGATCATTTTGACTGGTTATAGAAAAAGGAATGTCTATTGCTTAGACATTATGGTTGAGAACAATGGTTCTCCAGTGTGTCTTGTAGCTGATGAGACAGTCTCTCATTGTGTCAAATGGCACAAGAGGCTAGCCCATCTAAACTACAAAACAATTGGTAAACTCTTTAGCAAAGAGTTAGTGAGGAATGGTCCTCAAGTTAAGTGTATTAAAGATGGTATTTGCTCAGCTTGTCAAAAGGGCAAGCAGACTAGATCCACCTTTAGAAGCATTGAAAACAAAGATGTTGTGAGGTGTTTATACCTCTTGCATATGGATCTCTTTGGTCCAATGCCAGTTCACAGCCTAGGTAGGAAGGTCTATACCTTTGTAGTTGTAGATGACTACTCAAGGTTTTCCTGGGTGTTCTTCCTTAGACAGAAATCTGAAACACCTAGTGTCTTCTATAGCTTTGTCAAACAAATTCAGAATGAACTAGCTAGTACAGTGGTCAAAATAAGAAGTGACCATGGTACTGAATTTCAGTCTGATAGTATGACAAAACTATGTGAAGAATTTGGGATATTTCAAGAGTTTTCTTCACCAAGGACACCTCAGCAAAATGGCATTGCTGAGAGGAAGAATAGAACCTTGATTGAGGCTGGTAGGACCCTATTAAGTGATACATCACTACCAGAATATTTCTGGGCTGAAGCAGTCAATACTGCATGCCATGTTATTAATAGGGCTACCATTACTAAAAGGCTCAACAAGACCCCCTATGAGGTTGTGAAAGGCAGGAAACCAAACCTATCCTACTTCAGGATCTTTGGTTGTAAGTGCTTTATACTTAACAATGGAAAGTCTTACTTGACTAAGTTTGCTGCCAAGTCCCAAGAGGGAATTTTTGTTGGGTACAACAACAACAGTAAGGCTTATAGAGTCTACAACTTGTCTACACAAGTTGTAGAAGAGTCTGTACATGTAGTATTTGATGAAACTAGACTTATTAACAATGAGTTGTCTAGTAGTGTATGCAGCTCCACAGGTATAACAAAGAAGATGGACAAGCTCACTATAGAAGAAGAACCTACTGCAAGGCAACAAGTAGAAGATAGTGGCTGCTGTCCATGGGGAGTACTACATGTACCTAATACAGATGAAGTTCAAGGAGTGCAGCAAGATGAAGAAACTGAAGAAGTTCAACCTGAAGTCAGGATGCCTCCAGCCAATAGGCATCTTAGAGATAATCCAGCAGAACAAATCATTGGTGATCCAAGACAAGGGGTACAAACAAGGAGCAGAAATCTGAATGCAGCAATCTTCTCCAGTTTTCTATCCCAAGTTGAACCAAAGAAGTTTGAAGAAGCCATCCTAGACCCTCATTGGATTGAGGCAATGCAAGAAGAGCTGAATCAGTTCAAGAGGTGCAAGGTCTGGGAACTTGTTCCTAAACCAAAAGACCACAACATAATTGGGACCAAGTGGATCTTTAGGAACAAGATGGATGAACATGGAGTCATCATTAAGAACAAAGCAAGATTGGTTGCTAAAGGATATAGGCAGGAAGAAGATATTGACTTTGATCAAACCTTTGCTCCAGTAGTCAGACTGGAAGCCATAACGATGTTCCTGGCCTATGCAACCTTTCAAGGACTTAAAGTTTACCAAATGGATGTCAAGTCAGCATTTTTGAATGGTAATCTAAAAGAGGAAGTCTATGTGGAACAGCCATCAGGTTTTGTTGATTCAACTCAACCTAATCATGTCTACAGACTTAGGAAAGCATTGTATGGGTTAAAGCAAGCCCCTAGGGCTTGGTATGAAACCCTGTCTAGTTTCCTCATTGAGAATAAGTTCACAAGGGGGAAAATAGACAAAACTCTATTCCTTAGGGAATCCAGAGGTAAAGTAATACTAGTCCAAATATATGTAGATGACATAATATTTGGGTCTACTGAAAGTAGTCTTTGCAAAAAGTTTGCAAAACTAATGCAAGGACAATTTGAGATGAGTAGTATGAGAGAACTTAAGTTCTTCTTGGGTCTCCAAGTTAGACAGACTGAGAATGGTTTATCCATATGCCAGTCTAAGTTCACCCTAGAACTCATAAGGAAGTATGGTATGGATTCATCCAGTACCATGAAGACTCCTATGGGGTCAAGTATGTCTCTTAGCAAGGATGATGCAGGGAAACCTGTAGATGAGTCTTTGTATAGAGGGATAGTTGGCTCCCTTCTATATTTCACTACAAGTAGACCAGATATCATGTATGCTACATGTGTCTGTGCAAGGTATCAAGCATGCCCTAAGGAGTCTCATTTGACAGAAGTCAAAAGGATATTGAGATATGTAAAGGGCACTCCTTATCTAGGCCTCTGGTACCCTAGGAATGGGGATTTTGAACTAACAGGTTATTCAGATGCAGACTTTGCAGGATGCAAAGAAGACAAAAAAAGCACAACTGGAACCTGTCAATTCCTAGGTGGAAGACTGATTTCATGGAGTAGCAAAAAGCAAACAAGTGTGGCTATCTCCACTACAGAATCAGAATATGTGGCTGCAGGAAGTTGCTGTGCTCAACTTCTATGGATACAACATCAGCTTGAGGACTATGGAATTCAGGTAAGTAGAACTCCACTCTTTTGTGATTCTACAAGTGTTATATCAATTGCACATAATCCTGTTTCTCATAGTAGAACTAAACATATTGAAATAAAATATAATTTTCTTAGGGAGCATGTAAAGAAAGAAGATATTTTACTAGAATATGTTAAAACAGATAATCAACTAGCTGATATGTATACTAAGCCCCTAGAAGAAACTAAGTTCAATAGGTTTAAAATTGAACTAGGTATGATAAACTTAGAATAAGTTTATAGTAATGGCTAAGTAAAAAGGTGTCAACACACAGAGATATCTGTGTCGACACAGAAAAGTGGTGTCGACACTTCAGTGAAAAGGTGTCGACACATCTAGGAAGTTGGTGTCGACACTTCAGAATATTAGTGTCGACACATGACAAGTAGGTGTCGACACATCCAAGGTGGTGTCGACACTTAGTGTTTACTCATAATTATCTAAGTAAAGACTCGACTATGTGTCGAGTTAAGTGGTGTCGACACATAAACAAGTGTCGACACATATTATCTGTCGACTAAACTTGTATCGACACAGTGTGTCGAGACATTATAAGTTAGTGTCGACACTTATCGACAGTGTCGACACAATTTAAGATAGTTAACCTGCCTTTTCATCTTCAAACCTAGAAAGGTATAAATAGGATTTTGCCTTAGTCTGTCGACACGCTTTCAAAAGTTTCGAGACCAAATTTGTGTGTCGACACCTCTCTTCTCTCGGTTCAAATTCTTCAAACCCTAATGGCGCCAAAGCTCGAGGAGAACGTCAATGAAGGCTATGAACTGGTGCGAGACGCGTTTGGTGATGCAGACCCGGAAATCAAGAATGTGATAACCCTAGTTGCAAACTCGGGGTTAGAATTTCTTGTTTCAGTGCCTACAATGATCTGGAAGAAAGAAGTGTTAGAATTTCTGAATGGAGCTAAAGTAGACGACTCTAGACTCAAGATCAAGTCTAGGGTTCATGGAGAAAAGGTGAAGGTATCACCTAAAAGTTTGAGAAAAGTCCTAAACCTGCCAAGGACAAAAGAAGAGGATGAGGTTACTGCTTCTAAGACCAGAGAAGCTTTAACTTGGTGTGGACTGGATTCAAAATTGAAAATTGGATCTGTGTTTAATAGGAAGGGCATGAACAGCCACGGAAAATTCCTCTCTGAAATTGTTGGAAAAGTTATTTTATGTAAGCCAGGAGGGCATGATAGGGTATCAGCCCATATGTTCAACATCATGACAAGGATAATCTTCACATTGAACACTGATTGGTCTATTGTTGTCTTTGAGAAGATTAAGGAGAGTCTGAAGAAACCCAACTTGGGTAGGATCATAAGTTTATACCTTGCTGGTAGCATACCAGAGGTTATGAGTCAGGCTGCTGGCACTAAGATCAATCATATGAGAAAGATGGACATGAGGATCTTCTCCAGATGGGACAGGGTTTTGTCAAAGGAGATGCCAACCCCTGAGAAAATAAATTCTGAGAAGGAAACTCCACTGAAGAAGAAGAAGAAGATAGCCCAGTGGCTCAAGAGTTAACTAGCAGCTCTGGTAGTTAAGAGCAAGTTGTCTTCACACCTGATGAGAATGAAGAAGGAAATGCTGAGAAGTCTACAGCTCAACAAGATGCTACAGAGAGGCAGGGGAAGCTACCACCAGCTAGCCCCATACACCAGGATACTGTCCAGGGGGAGACCCTAGTTGTAGAAGAGCCAACTACACTAGAAAGTGAACAAGCCACCCACATCATCCTTGAGGTAATCTCTGAGCTTAATGCTTTAGATTTCCCTATAGAGGATAATGTTTTGTCTGATTCCTTCATTAATGTTAATCAGCAAGTTCCAGATGTTGTCATGGAAGACACATCTGTTACAGTTCAAGTTGTATCTGATCCTGTGGTAGATGAGCCAAGAATTTCTCCAGCTCATTCTCCACAAGAATATACCATGGAAGATCTTTTCCTAAATCTGGATCAAACAGATTTTGACAAGGAATGTGCTGCTGCTGAGGTGGAGAATGCTCCAGTTGAGGGGGAGCAAGTGCAAATTCAAGAGGAAACAGCAAGGCAAGAGCCAAAGAAGCAAAAAACTGTTGAAGAGCTACCTAAGGAGAGGGTAGATATAGCCAGCACATCAGCTTCTGAAGATGAGGAAGCTGCAAGGGCAAAGAAAAAGAAATTTCAAGTATTCAAGAGAAGGAGCCAGAATTACAAAAAGG
The DNA here is from genome assembly GCA_039583875.1 of Platanthera guangdongensis. Classification (NCBI taxonomy): domain Eukaryota; kingdom Viridiplantae; phylum Streptophyta; class Magnoliopsida; order Asparagales; family Orchidaceae; genus Platanthera; species Platanthera guangdongensis. The sequence continues at coordinate 116,879,602 of CM077151.1, forward strand.
CTTTGCAAACTATTGCACCACAGCCTATATCACAGCCAGCACCAACTGTTGATTATAGTGCTCTAATGGTTGCAATGCAAATTAAGCTTGGTGAGCACAGGCAGGCCATTGAGAAGTATATGGATGAAGGGCAAAAATCATTACAGTTTGATTTGGCCCAGGATATAAAGTCAATAAGATTTGAAATGAATCTTAATAAAAAGGAGATGACTGACTGCTTCCACAAGGGAGGGAATGCAGTGGTGTATTTGGCAACTCATCAAGAAAAGATCAAAGCTCAAGTAGATGAACTTGAAGTAAAGCAAGGCTATGTACTGGAAAATCAAATCAGGATGAATGATAATTTGACAGAATCTCACAATGCCATTATCACTGAGATGCAGAACATAGCTGCTGGGATGACTACTTCTACTGCTACTGCTAAAGCAGAATTTGACAAAGCATTCCAAGAAGAAATAACTGCTGTTAAGACTGCTATACAAGACTCTCAGAAGATCATCACTGACAAACTCCAAAGGTTGAAACCTTATTTTAAAGATGGAGTCAACTATTTGGATGCCCAAATAAGATTTCAAAAGGATGATTTGAGGGATCACATGGTTAGAGAAGTCATAAAGGGGGAGAGGGTGTTAGTCAAAGCCAGCTCTGATCATGCCAAGTGGATATCTAATTCTATCATAACAAATCTTGGTTATCCTCCTTTATGTGATGATGATAATGTTGCAGAATCTGGGATTAATCCTGCATATCTAGGAGGGGAGCAACCTGAAGTGGCTCAAGTCATCTACCCTCCTCCAGATTTTGATATGATACATGCTGATATCCAGACAATGTATAGCCCACCTGAGGATAAGAAAAATGTCATCATAGAGAAGGTTGTTCAGCCAGTTTCTGAGGCTATGCAAGAAGCTCTGCAGAAAGAAGAAGAAACCAGATTGTCTAAGAAGAGGTTCAGGGAGCAAGCTGAACAAAGACCAGACTTTGAGCAGTGGAGCCCCACTTCAAGAAACATTATCTTAACTGCATGGAAAGCTGCAAAAGATAATATTCAAGACAGAAATAAATGGTTTTCTGAATTGGAATGGAGAAAGCATGAGACAAGGCAAGAAGCCATAGTCCAATATAGAAGAAAGGCCAAGATGGGAAAGCTACCTCCTACTGCCCAGGAGCCTAGAAAGTACTTTCCCAAGCCTTATCACTACTTTGAAAGGCAAAAGATTAAAGCTGAAGAGCTAAAGAAGAAGGAGCTGAAAGGGAAAAAGCCTGCTAAAACTGAAGTTGCTGAAGCTCCTGTTCAAGCCAAAGTACAATCTGGAAAAGGGATAGTGATCAAAGAGGCTGAACAAAAGTAGCATAGAAATTCTCTTAAGTTTACTATGTAATCTTTTGATGTAAAACATTTTGTAAACTTTAGAATTACGAATATGACAAAGTGTTAGAACAATGTGCTGTGTGATAAATTTGCTGTGTGATGAATTTATTTCATAATTGTTCTGAGATAATGTCTATGTATACATGTTTGATTGATACATGTTTATGTTTGCCCTGCTATATATAATCCTGATTTACATCATACTTGATTTTATTCTATATGGTGTATATCATTGACTAAGGGTTATGACTTCTCCAAATAGGGGGAGATTGTTGGGTACATTGGTTAAATGTACCTGATTTGAAGAAGCCTCACACAACTCAATGATATACATCAAAAATGTATTTGATGTGTTTTGAGTTTACTTGTGCAGGTTAAGTATTTACAGGAAAGAAGAAAAAGTTTCTAAGTCCATGTGTCGACACCCAGAGGCAAAGTGTCGACACTTAAGAAGACTTGTGTCGACACCTAGGCAAGCTGTGTCGACACTTGGAGTATTTGTGTCGACACCAGGGATGCAGAGTCGACACCAGACAGAAAGTGTCGACACAAGGAGCTGTGTCGACACTCAATGAAGAAAAGTGCAGTGAATCAGTGTCGACACTTAGCAGTTGTGTCGACACCCAGAGAAACTGTGTCTACATCAGAAAGTGTCGACACTTGGAGATGTGTCGACACTCAGCAAAAGTCAGTAGAGACTAAGTATAAGTGTCGACACAAGAAAGATGTGTCGACACTCAGCAGAAGACTCAACACTTGAAGAAAGTGTCGACACAAGAAAGAATGTGTCGACACTTAGCTGAAGACTCGACACTATTGCAAAGTTCAAAAAAATTCTAAGTACAAGTGTCGACACTAAGGAGATGTGTCGACACTCAACCAGAGTCTCAACAGAAGAAGAATGTGTCGACACATGGAGCTGTGTCGACACTCAGCAAGTATCAACACTGAAGGCATGTGTCGACACCAAGAAGCAGTGTCGACACAGACAAGTTCCACACATGAAGATGTGTCGACACAAAGAAGTTGTGTCGACACTTACAAGAAGTCAACAAAGTGCTGAAGAACAAAGTGTTGTGTCGACACTCATTATCAGTGTCTACACATGAAGAAGAAGCAGTGTCGAGATATAAAATCTACAATACAAGGAGATGTGTCGACACCTTGTAGGCTAGTGTCGACAGTTAGACAACTTATGTCGACACTTAGTCTATAAGTGTCGACACTTAAAGACAGACAGTCTCGACACTTACAGACAGTTACAGAATTTTCAAGAACTGACTGGATGACTTGACAGCTGCCATTCCAGCCGGTCTACTGCACCTGTCAGAGTTGTCAGAAATCCATTATGAACCGGACCAGCCGGTTACTATGAAGAAGGCCTATAAATAGGCTTATACTGTCTACAGAAGAAGATTGATTAGATGATCAACACATTAAGTTATACAAAGAAGATCTAGTTATTCCTTGTAGAAATATAGTGAAGATCTAAGTAGTTGGAGAGAGAGAGCTCCATCCAAGAAGTCAGCCATTGGAACCAGCTGAGAAGAAGGGTTCAGATTTGTTCTGAATCTTAAGTAGCAGAGATCAAGGATCAACTGCAGAGGAGGTCAATCTTATTGAGTTCTACATTCAAGAAGCTTTGAAGAAAGCCAAGTCAGATTGATTTCAGCTGAGTTCTTCCAAGAACTCATCAAGAAACTCACAACTCTTCTCTCTTTTCTCTGAGTTGTTGAGTTACAATTTTTGTATTCATATTATCTTGTAGGATCCTTAGGGATCTGAGTCTTTGTAAGCCTATAATTATAAAGGCTGAGTGTAGGGCTTAAGTGCCTGAGTGTAGGAGATTTGAATCTCTGAGTGTAGGCCTATTGTGGCTGAGTGTAGGCCTTGGTGGCTGAGTGTAGGCCTTGGTGGCTGAGTGTAGGCTTTGAGAAGAAGCTGAGTTGTAGGGCCTTGGGCCTGAGTTGTAGGAACCTGGTTGAGGTTCTGAGTGTAAGATCTGAGGATCTGAGATAGTGGAGAAGTTTGGCCGAATCTAGTACACTACTAGATAGGCGAAGGGGGAAAGTGGATGTACCCAAAACATGGGGAACCACTATAAAACTGTGTGTCTACTGGTTGCTTGTGTAATGCTGTGATTACTGCTTGTGTGCTGTGATAAAGTAGATATAAATCTGTGATAAACTCTGAATTCTGCCTAAAAAGTTAAAAAGATTTAAGTCACCTATTCACCCCCCCCCCTCTAGGTGATTAGGTACAATATCTTTCAGACGGATTACTTTGGAAGACGGTCGTCTGTGCGTCCCAAGTGTGGGTAATTTGCGGGTGGAGTTGTTGTACGAGGCACACCATACCAAGTACTCGATTCACTCGGGGAGCACGGAGATGTACCGTGATGTGAAGAAACTGTTTTGGTGGCCGGGTTTGAAGAAAGATGTGGCCTCTACGTAGCGAAGTGCCAAACTTGCGCCTTGGTCAAGGCAGAGTGCCAAAAGCCTGGAGGATTTCTTAAGTCCTTGCCTATCCCGGAGTGGAAATTCGACGACATCTCTATGGACTTGTGCACGGTTTGCCAAGGTCACAAAAGGGGAACGACGCTATTTGGGTGGTCGTGGATCGTTTAACGAATGTGTCGCATTTCATTCCGCATAGGAAGGATGATCTGGTGGAGAAGTTGGCAAAGCTTTATGTGGATAACATAGTACGACTTCATGGTATGTCCCGCAGCATCGTGAGTGACCGAGATGGCGGTTCACGTCCAATGATTGGAGGCTTGTGCAGCAAATGTTGGGAACAAAGCTGAAATTCAGCACAGCCTTCCATCCGCAAATGGATAGGTAGACCGAGAGGGTCAATAGAACCATGGAAGACATGCTCCGCATGTGTGTCTTGGATTTTGGAAAGCAATGGGAAGACCACCTTATTTGGTGGAGTTCGCATACAACAATAGCTACAAGCGAGTATTCAGATGGCGCCTTTCGAGCCCTATATGGTAAAAATGTCGCACGCCGTTGTCTTGGTTAGAAACGGGTGAGTCAAAGT